>OOFC01030888.1:2579-14353 GCA_900323345.1 Pseudochromis fuscus | reverse complement strand
GTTGTGTATACTAAATTGAAGTCTGTCAAATTTCGAGTGAGATGGAGTACAGTATAATAATAATAATAATAATAGTTACTATTATGATTATTGTTAGCTAATTAAATGGTTTCTATATCATGTGATTTAATCCCAAAAATTTAAAAAATGTACCCATTATTTGCATCCAATTGCAAAAATATATCAATAAAAAAGCCTATTATTAAAGACACTGGCTATATTTTACGCTGTGTGTTGTTTTATTTATTCATTATGTGCAGGTTTTTTCAGGATGTTTTGTACATTCTTGATGAAAAATAGAGACACATTCTCACAACTTTGGTAATTTTTTGGTTTAAAAGTCTCTTAAAAGTATGCACATGAATTGTAAAAAAAAGGAGAAAATATTAAACTGACCTGCAATAAATGAACCTGCATCCTTAATGTAAATTGTAGCCCAGATACATGAGAAAATAGCCAGGATTAACGGTGGAGGCCACAAACCCAATTATTATGTTCTAATTATGTTCTAAGTGGATGATAGAGAGGGTTACAACATGCTTACTTTACGTGATGGACAAGGGTGGTTTAGTCAAGTGATGGTGCAAAAACTTTATACAAGAATGTTTGTATTAAATCACAGTGATAGAGAATAAAGAGAAAGAAAGAGATGTACTATGTGATTTACTAATCTTGTCAGAAGTTACTGCACCATCACTTGTTCCATGATGTATATTATGTGGTGCAAAGTGTACCTGTGCCCACTGATGATGGCTTGTCTTTTTGTTTTTGTATTCTTGATAGATGTAGTTTCTACACTCAGTGGGCTGGGATCTTATACAAAGATGCATTAAAGCCTGTAGTATAAAACCATTGGTGTGAGGGAAATTGAAATTCTTGCCATTACTCTCAAACCAAAACTGATTTGATCACAAAATGTTCCACATCATGATACCTTTACAATTACCTCCATTAAATGTGTTGTAGACCATATTCTTTTTTTATATATATTTAAACAAGGCCTTTTTGCACAATATTTATTATTAATTTATATATTTTGGTCACTAAGCACCTACCCATGTGGTGCAATGTCATGTTTGTACTGTATGTTTCACCAAAGAGAATTTGCTGGTTCAAACTGTGACAGTTGTATAAATAGTAGTCAAAGTGTAAAGGGAAAATCTTTTTGTTGTACTGCATAGAGATGATGTAAAAGCACATGGTGTTCTTATACAGAATAAATTATTTCTGCAGCTCCCTTCATAGCTTCATAGCAGCGCCACGCAGTGGACAGTTGAGGTAATGACAGGAAAGATCCTGAACTCTGTGGAGCTCTTCCACCAGAGAATTCAACATGGGACATGAACTCTCATGAACTCCGGTCTACCTTCGGTCCATTCATGGACTAGCCATGGCCTGTGCACAGGCTGGGTTCATGTAATCCAGCAAGACTAGCAGTTTTTACCCAACAGTTTGTAATTTTTTGCAGTTTTTACCTAGTATTTTGTAGTTTTTACTTAGTATTTAATTGTTTTTAACTCAACAGTCTGTAGTTTTATCTAGAATTTGGTGGTTCTTACCTAAAAACAATAACATGTTGAATTAAAGACATTTAAATTTTGAGTAAAAACATATACATTTGGGGTAAAAGAAATAACATTTTGGGTAACAACTTCAAAATATGTGTTATATCTACAAATGTTGGATAAAAATGATAAGATGTGCAGTAAAAACAGCCCATCTCACCATGTTAAATCAACCAGGTCTGTATGTGACCCAGTTCTGACTTCAGTTCTGGTCAATACTATTGTTCTATAATATTGTCAATTCTGTTGAAGAGAGATTTTACAGTTGATATGAAAACCAAATGTGCAGTACAGAGTGCCAAAAGAATATCTGAGGTCATTTAAATAGTTTCAAACTGCAACATTATGTATGCAATAAATAAGAGTAATATGGAGATGTCAATATATTTTAACTGAAACTGGGATAGGTGGGAGGTGAAAACTGAGTTTGAATGTAAAGAGTTCATAGTTTACAGTTACATTCTGTATATACTTATAGGAGCAATTGTAAAACTACAATTTAAATGGCAACCATAGACTATTTATTGCCATAAACACAAGGCCAAAACCCAGGATTCAGGTAAACCCTCTGTTTACCCCCAGTATCTGTAAAATATTTGCGTATAAGGTTTCCCACACCTTAAAGGCAATGGTTGCTTTAATTGATTAGTGTTCATATTCATCATTTTGTTTTTATTTTCATCATTATTATTTTTTTTATTTTATTTTATTAGTTGAGCGGGAAAACAGCGGAACTGGCAACCTTGGCCTGTAATGCAGTGTGCACAACGAGACGGAGCAGGAGACGGACCAGGGAGACAGTCACATACTCTGGCAGCTGTTAGGTAAGATTATGGTTTTGTTTTAATTAGTTAATTCATCTTAATTTCTATGAACTGATAGGTTACTTTAAAAAGGACAGAAGCGAAATTTCGCCATGAAATACACTTTGTAATTTATTTATTTTTTTGCCAGTTATGCCGAAGTAGCTTAATTAAGGGTCCAACATGTGCACATTCTTGTGCTAGCACGTGGCAGTTTTTGTACGTCACTTAAAGATTTCGGTTGTACTAATTTTGGTTAACTGTTTTTATTTATTTTAATTTTTTAAAGTTTTTTCTTGGTATTAACATTTGTGTAGTAGCTATTTCAGTTTTCGGCTAAATCTAGGGAACTATTAGCCGTCCGCCACGACCTTATGTCGACCTTAGCACAAACTAATTTTATACTCTTCCTTTAATTAAAATAGGATAGCAATTTTATTTTCAACTTGTTATATGAGTAATAACCTTTACCACAGAGTTGGTTAGATACTTTTTTCCGTCACTGGGTGTGGTAATGTTAGCTAGTGTTAGCTTAAGCACGTGGTGGAATGGCGCCTCAAGTGTCGCATAATCTGCGAGAACATTGAATAATGTCGCTTAACAAGCCACCACAATAAATTTACATGTAGTTACCCTAATTGTTACATAAACTGATTATCGAATCTAATTCAATTATGATCATTTGTCGTTGTCAACCTATTTTAGTCTTTATACTCCCAGCCTGTCACACTACACATGGCAGCATGTTCATAAAAAAATGTCTTTCAGTTCTTCATCATCTTTAAATTTTTTCAGGTGCTTGGAAAAATGGACGAATGGGATGAAATGGTAAGTGGAGAAACTGGCAGAAATCCTTCACTGATTATATCCAGCTTTGTGGTTCCTCACACTAAACACCTGATTCAAATGTACCTGTTGTTTATAGGAAAGTGCAACACTAACCAGCCACACTTTACATGAAGGTATGTTCTGCATGGATTATTATTGAGTGTCAGATTTTGCCACGTGAAAATAAAGTATGGAAGCAAAATCGACCATATGACAAGGTTGAAGCAGATCAATACTTCATATCATGTATTGAGGCATCATGGGAGACTCCTGCTTGGAGGGGCCATGGTTGAACTGATCTAATTGTGGTGCTTTTGTTTTGTAGGTGGTCAGGACAATGAACACGGTGAGCACCGAAGCACTGGCAGCATTAAAATAACTGGTGTCAGTTATCAGCTGGTCATTCAGTTTCTTTTTTTATAGATGGTGGCAACTGGAACAACGCAGAAGGAGAAAGAGGTGGTTTCAGGGAAAGAGGTGGTTTCAGAGGAAGAGGAGAGAGAGGTGGTTTCAGAGGAAGAGGAGGCAGAGGTTGGACTTGAACTATGCACACTGACATATAATGTAGTATTCTGCTTCACATTAGACTGTTGGGTTAGCTGAACACATTTTAGGACTCTTGTAAACTTAGATAGGCTGAATAGGAGAGAAACAGTGATTTGAAGCAAACATGAAATAAATATCCTGGATCTGAGTGGACTGGCTGGAGACTGGGCCTAGAGGAACAAGTGCTGTGTTTTATTAATAAAGATTACTGGGGTCACTTGGTGGCTTTCTAATAAAAAATGTGTTTTTTCAGGGCGCGGGAGAGGATTTGGCCGAATGGATCAGATTGAATCCAATGGTAATGTTTTCATGCTTTTGTGTCTGATCTGTTCTGTGCATTTGACCTGAACATATTTCATCTGAGCTGCCTTCATTTTATAGGAGACGACGATGGAGGGTTTGAAAGTGGTGAGTTTTTTTTCTGTTTGTTTGAAACAGTCAAAGACGGACTTCTTATCGACTGAAGGTGATGGTTTGTATTTTAATGCACTGTGCTTTCAGCAGGGTTCAGAGGAAGAGGCCGCGGGGGGAGAGGTGGCAGAGGAGCAAGTTTCAGACAAGGTATTATCTCTTCAGACAGAGTGAACCTAAAGTTTTTTTTATTTTAAATGTTGAGAGCAGATTGAATGAAAGTAATGATAATGTGTTGAAGATGGTGATCAGGGAGGCAGAGGAGGCTTCGGAGGAGGTAAGTGAACAGCCATGAGGTTTATTAGAGGTGTGGTCATGTTAGTAAGTGACAGCTGTGTCTTGTGTCATCGCAGGGTACCGTGGGAAGGACGAAGACGTGTTTGCTCGAGGTTCCAAGTCTTTTCTGATAATCACCTGAATAACTTTTAGCTCCTTGTTGTGAATCTGAAACAGTTTGCTGATGTTAGTGACTTCTCTGTGAAACAGGGGGAGACAGAGATTCAGGGAAGAAGGATGCGGGCGATGGTGAAAGTAAGTTTACCTCTCAGCTGCAGTGTGATGGAGCTCGTTCCAGTCCTGCACCTCACTGAGAGTTTCTGTCCTGTTCTGCAGAGCCCAGGGTTACCTATGTTCCCCCAACCCTCCCTGAGGATGAAGACACCATTTTTTCCCACTATGCATCAGGCATCAACTTTAACAAGTATGATGAGATCTTGGTGGATGTCAGTGGGCCCAACTCACCCATGGCTATAACGGTAAGTAGTGCTGAAAATAATTGGTTCACTGTCTGCAAGTGCTGCAGAGATTTAGTTTAATTTAAATAAGGAAAACTCCCATATACATTTATATGGAAATGGATGAAATAAATGGGGTTCAAAAAGTGCAACACACCCAACGGCCACTGGAGGTTGACTCCAAATACTCCAATTACCTTCAATTTCAAAATCACCATTTTCAATCCTGAAATGGTTGGTCAATAAGTCCAGTTAGAGCAGGACTAGAGTCTAGTTTCACACACACTGGTCAATTATCTTGGGTTCAAGGGTTAGACCCGCCTCCTCACTCCTCCCTTCATATCCAAATATGGTAAATTTCTGGCTCTAAACAACAAAGTGAGGCTCAAATTTCAAAACTCGAGATCAAAACACTGATAATGTCAGATCATTCAATTCTGAATGCTTCCTTCAGATCCCTGATGTGATACAGTGGTTGATGGGAGATTCAGATTAAAATAATGTGAACTTACCTGACAGCTGCCAGTGTATGGTACTGTCTCCAATGATCCAGCAGTGATCAAGTCAAACCGCTGCACGGTGACACACCCTGACCCTCGCCTGAAGCTGCTGTGTTATCTGTTGTGTAAGTGATGAATCAGTCAGTCCTGTCAACACTTTTGACCTTTTATCCCCCTCAGACTTTTGATGAGGCAGCACTGTGCGAGTGCCTGAGTAAAAATGTCAACAAATCGGGTTATGTGAAGCCGACGCCCGTCCAGAAGCATGGCATCCCAATCATCGCTGCTGGCAGGGACCTCATGGCCTGTGCCCAGACTGGATCTGGGAAAACGGTGAGATGACGAAGCAGCACCACCCGACCTGTTGAGGTTCCAGTTGCCACAGTTTGAATATCCCTTCCCTTTTCCAGGCTGCTTTCCTGCTCCCAATCCTGCAGCAGCTGATGGCAGACGGTGCTGCAGCCAGCAGCTTCAGCGAGCTGCAGGAGCCTGAAGCCATCATCGTGGCTCCAACCAGGGAGCTCATCAACCAGATTTACCTGGAGGCCAGGAAATTTGCCCATGGGTGTGTTCAGACTTTGACCAAGAGCAGAGATGTTCAGTCCACTCTCAGTTAAAGGTGAAATGGATGAAGTTTTAATCTTCTTCTGCAGAACGTGTGTGCGTCCAGTTGTGGTTTACGGTGGAGTGAGCACTGCGTACCAACTCAGGGAACTCTCAAGGGGATGCAATGTGTTGTGTGGGACGCCAGGAAGACTGTTGGACATCATTGGGAGAGGAAAGGTAAAGCATTATATTTATTCAAACACAAGGCAGGGGGAAAATGGCTGTGAATGAATTGAATATATTGCCTTAAAATATTTCACAATAAAAGCCCGTTTGTTTTCATAGAAGTTGTACGTGCTGTAGTTCAACATGTAACTAACTGGGACATGTGGTGCAGGTGGGGCTGAGTAAACTGCGGTACCTGGTGTTGGATGAGGCAGACCGGATGTTGGATATGGGTTTCGAACCCGACATGCGCCGCCTGGTGGGCTCCCCTGGAATGCCGGACAAGGAGAACCGTCAGACTCTGATGTTCAGTGCCACTTTCCCTTTGGACATCCAGAGGTGTGCTCCCCGATCACAGCGTTGTACACAGTAATGTCCGAGCTGGATCGTTGGTCAGCTCGTATCATTGTTGATGTGTGTTGTTTACAGGCTGGCGACTGACTTTCTCAAGTCCGACTATCTGTTCTTGGCTGTGGGGGTCGTGGGCGGAGCATGCAGTGACGTGGAGCAGACGTTTGTGCAAGTCACAAAGTTCACCAAGAGGGATCAGCTCCTGGATCTCCTCAAGTCCACTGGTAAACTCTCAGCATGAACTCCAATGTTCAGTATTAAATTATTACAAATCCCATCAGTAAACGTTCAAATAAGATTTTACTGTTCACAAATGTCTTCAGATAAATACTGAACATCTAAAAAGTTTATGCCAGGGGTGTCAAGGTGTGAGGTGAATATGCAAAGTGTGGAAATTACATAGGTTTTAAATGTAATTATCCAGAACTTTAGGTATTTTTATGTATACATTTACAAGGTGGGGGGACAACCTAACTTTCCTCCTTGATGGTTCCCACTTTAGTTTGTGTGGTGTGGTCAGGATAACTATACTGATGTGGAAATTGAAGTAAATTTATCATTTCAAAATCTTGACAAACTGTTTAAATCACAAGATGAAATACTATATTCTCCAATTCCAGATAAACTGACTAAATGTTCAGTGCCTTTGTAGATCCACTGATCTCTAAGCTGTAATGCACATGTGTAAATGATAAACTGAGATGTGGTATTGTTGGGATTTTAGTGAAGAAATTTCAGCTTGATAAAATGTAAAAAGACAGTTCATTCTTCTTTGCACTAAATCAAAGGGAACAACATGTTATTAGAGGTTATGCTGTTATTTCACTGGTCTGGAGTGTGATGTCCCTGGTTTAGGTGGTAACACAGCAGCCCTGCAACAGTGAATTGTGGGTGGTGACGACTGGTGTTGGTTGCAGGGACGGACCGCACCATGGTGTTTGTGGAGACCAAGAGAATGGCGGACTTTATCGCCGCTTCCTTGTGCCAGGAGAACGTTTCCACCACCAGCATTCATGGGTAAGTCACGTCCCTGTGAGTCTGTGTTTCCACTTGCTGGTTGTAGATGATGATGATTGGTGTTGTGTTGCAGCGATCGTGAGCAGCGGGAGCGAGAGCTGGCCCTGGCAGACTTCCGCACTGGCAAATGTCCGGTCCTGGTAGCGACCTCTGTGGCTGCCCGCGGTCTGGACATCCCGGATGTGCAGCATGTTGTGAACTTTGACCTCCCGAACAACATCGATGAGTATGTCCACCGTATTGGGAGAACTGGCCGCTGCGGTAACGTCGGGAGGGCGGTGTCTTTCTATGACCCGGGATCTGATGGTCCGTTGGCTCGTGCTCTGGTCTCAATCCTGTGCAAGGTAACACATCCAGCTTCTCCATCACTACCTACATGGAGCCTTTTATTTCAGAGTTAATTGTTGGGACTGGTTGGATTTAGTCAGTATCAGCCTGGAGTGCTCTGATCTGTCGGTTTGGATTGACAGGCCCAGCAGGAGGTGCCCGCCTGGTTGGAGGAATCTGCATCGAGCTGCCAAGGCCCCGCTGGCTTCAGCCCCCACAGCTCAACTTATGCATCCACCGACAGCAGGAAGGTAACTGGGAGAACTTTTTAGTCTGATGGTTGCATGGGGCATTTTCACTACATGGTACCAGCTCGACTGTACTCGGTTGGTTTGGTTTTCCATCAGGAAAAAGTATGCGGTACTACTTTACCTTGTACCTGCTCTCCTGTGGTTCCAAAAGAATGCAATTGGGTACTGATACGTGAATGGGCGCAATCATCCCCGTGTCTGCAAATATTTGTACCTACAAGCAGACACAGTAGACATAGTCAGAATAACAATTTTCTGCAGTTTGGGGAAAAAACACTAAAGATTCAAAGTTCAGTAACAGGCTTTAATACAAAGTTAAAATTGTATTGAAAAAACCTTAAGTTATGAACTGTAACTTTGACATTCGCCAAACTGCTTCACCCATGAACAAAATAGATTAATATCTGCTGTCTGTCAGATAAACTTAAAACAGTTTAAGTCTGTAGTTAACGACAAATGTCAGCCGGTGGCAAATTAAACAAGCTGCAAAGATCAGGCGGCCATCACCAATGATGCTGAGCTCTGAGCGCCCTGTCGGTGGAACAGCTGATGGAGGGTGTAGCTCTAACTTGACAAATTAACATTTTAAGTAAAAACAACAAATTTCTTGCCTAAAAAAAATCAAACTTCTTTGAGACACCACAACAGTCATTCTGAATATTTCTTTATGAAGTTTCTCCTCCTTCACCTGACCTCCAGCTACAGAGGCTTTACTATCATCTGTAATAGAAATGACCACCCCTCACAGTGTCTCTCTCTGGGTCCACAGAGTGGCTTCAACCAGGGCGTCAGTGTGACCAGCCAGCCAGCACCAGCAGCAGCACAGGAGGAGGAAGACTGGGATTAGAGGGGGGGACTAAAGCTGCACATCCACACAGCTTGGACCTGAGTTATTTTTCTTTTAAGGTGTTCAGTTTGTTGTGTTTCTTATATTGTTTGCTTTTGTTTGCAAGGAAAAAGTTCGTCTTTGGCTGTTAGAATGGACAGTGTTACAATGTTGGACAGTTACAATGTCAATGAAAATATTTTGCTGCTGTATTTTGTTTTTTTGTAAGATCGGACATATATTGAATAAATAAATGTTCAAAGCAAAGTCTTCACTCTTTCTTGATGCAAGTCCCTCTTTCAGTGACACAAAGTAAATTCAAATATTAAAATGTTTGCTGCTGGATGCATTTCCTGTGTAGTTGCCAGATATGGACAATTGAGACTCAACTTCAGCGCTGCTCTCCTTGGACATCACACCTGTCATTCAAGCTAACCACGACCCTAAATCTTCCTCTTCTCTCAGTTTAATATCTACTTAATGATGAAATGATTGTCAGATGAACCATCGGATCATAGAGACGAAGAGTTAACTTTTAGCTAATGGCAAAATGACTTGTAGATAAAGTGGATTGAGTATTTCCGGATTGAGAATGAATTGAGATCAATTGCAGCCGCAGCAGAAGGGGAACTGGTGGTCCCGCCCACCTGTGACGTGTATCAGTTCTGACTATTTGATTGGCCAGCTGCTTGTGTTCCGTTTCAAACTTGCTGTTCACCCGGAACTTGTAGAAATCAGAGTATGGAGAAATAAACAGTTCACAGGCTCGATCCAGCTGGACGCAGACTTCTGGGAGTGGACTCAAGTCGTCGTTAAGTATGAAAGGAAAAGCGAAACGCAAGGTAAGGCTGACTGAATATGCGCCACGCCCGTCCTTTGTTTAGTAGAGAGTGTAGTGATATGACATTTCTGCCTTTGGAGTAATCGGAAATAGTTTGTGCGTATATGACCCAGCTGTCAACAAAACATATGTCCATTCATGATCAAGAGAAGAGTTACAGTTCATCCACCCATATATGGTATAATACGTAAAGTAGACCCAGTCCTACAGATGTGTGTGCTGTGACTGGCAGGTGTTGACATCAGGAAGGCTGACCGGAGCCATCAAAGGGAATCAGTGAGTCCACTCCCCGTCATCCACCTTTTGTCATCACAGCATTTTACTGAAACTGCAAATATAAATATGTCATATTGTCTGTTCATGTCAGCACCCCCTCTAATGCTTGTGTTATCTCCTATGTTGTGTTGTTAGAGTGACGCCAGATCCACGTCCAGCAGCCTGTTGTGAGCCGGCGTATTCTCTGTACTCCACAGACTCTGAGGACCAGGTAATAAACTCTGACAATTAACATCTACAAACACAAGAAGTTTATCCAAATGATCTAAACCACAGTGAGACACCTGAACTGCAGCCCATGGTCATATCACTCAGACTGCTTTTTGCTGTGATCTCCCCTCAGGTCACTACTCTCCACAAGGGTCTGGACCGCTGTGCTGCTTTGCTCAGTGGCATCCTTCATGACGACAAGCCAGGTCGGAGGAGTTTGTTGATTCTTATTTGAAATGCTTATTTGATCAAATGAAAGAGTAATACAGTGTGTGTGTTTGTGTGTGTGTAAGCCTCTCCAAGCCCTCCCAGACCAGCAAAGGGTGGAGCAGCCAAACCAAGACTATCACTGGGAAAGAAGACCCTCAAGAAAGTACCTACAAAGACAGGTGTGTGGTAACTCCAGGGTGACTCATTTTACCAAAACAATTATGTCCTTGTCACAGAAAATATCCTGGAAAGTAATTTCTTGAAAAGACTGAGAGTCCTGTCTAATACACCAACCTAATACTACTACATCTGCCCTCCATCTTCATCTCCAGATCGCAGTAGTTTTCAATCAAGCCAGCGTGGACCACCAGGCCGCACAACTCCAAGAACACATCGATCCACCGCTCCAGCTGCCCACTCAGGAGTGAAGCTGCATCCCCCTCAGAAACAACCCCACACCCCATGGCAGTGTCGTACACCTCCTGCACACCTGCCCTGTGCTGCTCCTCCTCCCCAGAGCCACACCCCTCCAGTCCTGCCTCACACCCCCATCCCTGTGTCTGTGCACCAGTCGCCCTCTCTCTCAGACCATCGCACTGACTCTGAAGCACCACACACCCACTGTAAGCTGGAGTGCGATGGAGAGGTGGAGTCGGTTCCTGTGAGGGACGTCAGCGTCCAGAGCACTGCCTCAGACACACACACTGCTGTCAGTCACACACACTCGCATGTAAACACTGCTGTGGTGAAGATGTCAAATATGCAGCTGGAGAGTGGACAGCATGTGAAACTCCCTGAGGACACGCACAGCAGGGAGGAGACGGTTCAGTATCTGCTGAGGGAACTCAAGGCTCTGATCGCTGGACAAGGTGACGTGGTTTCATTGAAGGATAACTGGGTTTAGATGTGGGCAGGTGCTCTTGTTTGTGGTCATTTTTGTATGACACACGATACTTAAGATATTTTCATAATATTCTCAACTGTGTTTTTTTTTTCTTACTAAGACTATATATATTTTTGTGCAGCGTACCGAACTATAAAACTCAATTTTCTGGCATTTTTTTTATAACAGATTTACAGAAAGTGTGCACAGTTTTGTTTTTGTTTTTTTTTAGGTGTTTTTAGGTGAACAGTGCCACATATTCATACTGTGTGTGTGTGTGTGTGTGTGTGTGTGTGTGTGTGTGTGTGTGTGTGTGCAGGGATGGTGTCGGTCCTGGACCTGATGCAGGGCGGCTTCCCGTCCAGAGCTCCCTTCCACGAGCTCTACAACATGTACCAGAAGTACATGCCTCCCAAACTCACCC
>OOFC01030882.1:0-12030 GCA_900323345.1 Pseudochromis fuscus | reverse complement strand
TATCTATCCATCCATCTATCCATCCATCTATCTATCCATCTATCCATCCATCTATCTATCCATCTATCTATCCATCTATCCATCCATCTATCCATCTATCTATCCATCTATCTATCCATCTATCCATCCATCTATCCATCCATCCATCTATCTATCCATCTATCTATCCATCCATCTATCCATCCATCTATCCATCCATCTATCCATCATCTATCCATCTATCCATCCATCTATCCATCCATCTATCTATCCATCCATCTATCCATCCATCCATCTATCTATCCATCTATCTATCCATCCATCTATCTATCCATCCATCTATCCATCCATCTATCCATCCATCTATCTATCCATCTATCTATCCATCTATCTATCCATCTATCCATCCATCTATCTATCCATCTATCTATCCATCTATCTATCCATCTATCTATCCATCTATCTATCTATCCATCTATCCATCCATCTATCCATCCATCTATCCATCCATCTATCTATCCATCTATCCATCCATCTATCCATCTATCCATCCATCTATCCATCTATCTATCCATCTATCTATCCATCTATCTATCCATCTATCTATCCATCTATCTATCCATCTATCCATCCATCTATCCATCTATCTATCCATCCATCTATCCATCTATCTATCCATCTATCTATCCATCTATCCATCCATCTATCTATCCATCCATCTATCTATCCATCTATCCATCCATCTATCTATCCATCCATCCATCCGTTTATTCCCAGTAGTCACTGTGGTTCAGTCTGAAACCACTGCTGTGACAGGAAACAGGAAGTGCTGTGGTTCTTCATATGTGACCGTCTCAGACACACTCAGGTTTTGAAGTTATGATCTCACAGTGTCCACCCACTGAACGATTTCCTGTGTGTTCAGGAAAATACTTGAAACACTCAAATAAAAGCTCTGCTCTGAGAGGGTGGACCCACGCAGGCTGTGCTGAGTAATTTAATAAAACACCAAATTAGTTGTTCAATTTATTTCCTGTGGCATATCTAATCAGTTAATGTGATTATTTTTCAGCTCTTCAAGGACACGGCTCCATCAGCTCTTTGAAAACCTGGGAACAGATCAGAGCATCAGGTGGAAACATACAAGCAACCATGAAGCAGGTCAGAGGAGAGGTGGTGTCGGTGCAGGGCCTGTGCTGCTCCACATGTGCAGTGTGTAAATGTCTTTACTCTGAACACAAACATCTCGGTGGCCTGTGATCGCTGAGGCGTAATCCTTTCAGGTTCACATCTCCAAACACAGGAGCTGCTTTGTAAAATTAGATGCAAATGTGATGCTAATTCCATCCAAAGCCACCATATGCCACAACAAATGAGCATCATATGGCAGCAGGTGCTCTCAGATATTATCTGCAGGTTGTCATTATGTTTATGATGAATGTGAAATGTTTTTCCTCTTTAATACGGAGCGAGCTGTGAATTATCTCGCTCTGGGGTTCCTGCAGATTCAGGAGAACATTTCAATTACAGCTTTGTTTCACACGGGTGGAGTCTGTCCAACTGTCCAATCACAGGTCTCAGAGTGTCCCTGCAGGGAGGTCTGAGAGTCCAGTCTGAAGGTTCAGTCTGAAGGAGGATTTGATCAGGAGATGGAGAGTTTTGTGTTTGGTCAAAATCCTGTTCACAGCTTTGTATGTTTTACTGATGATGTCAGGAAGTTACCAGTCATGTTGCTGTTTTATACAAATCCTCTCAGAGTCTCCTGAGGTCTTATAGATTCATGTAAACAACATGGTTCATCTGTTCATGAGCTGCATGTGTTAAAGTCTTTTACATCCTTTTCCATCACATCTCTGCTCGTATCCTTCACTCCCTGAACCACGTTACACAAACACTTTTTACTTTCAATCACATTTACTTCCTGCTACAAATAAACTGACTTCATCATCTTTCTCAGGATGATTTCAACCAATAGCATCGCTCCATCCACCTGTCAATCACCCTGCTGTCAGCAGCACAGATCAAATTACCACCAGCAGTGTAGTTACATTTACTTGAGTAACTATTTGAAAAAAAAAGTACTTGTAAGAGTAGTGTAACTGCACCATAGTTTTTACTTTGTAGATGTGTGAAGAAGAAATTGTTACTCCACTACACTAAGCTACACTCCACTAGTTACTTTGTATTTACATTACAGTGGTACTTTGACTCATGACTGCACCAACTTAGGAGTTTTGCAGATACTCTGTCCACCACTAGTTGGCGCTGTGAACACCACAACATCCTCCCAGCATCCAGCGTCTCACTAGTTCACTGTACCTGTGTTACACACCTGTACCTTTAAGAAGGTGGATTGTGGGTAATCCCTCAGTGACGTATGAGGATTGTGTTTTGTAGTTTTGTAGTTTTGTAGTTTTGTTGAATCATTTGCATCATAACAGAACAAATTCAACTCAAGTCGAGGCCTCACTGCACCAGGATTTGCACATTATTTTATATTTGTTTACACAATTTTTAAAAATAAAAAAGACATTACATTCACACAGTTACTTAGTACTCGAGTACTCTTTTTACTCATACTTGAGTGATTTTGTAAATGACTACTGTTGATATCGATAATATTTTATGTAAGTAATGCTACTCTTACTTGAGTACAGTTGTTGGCTACTCTGCCCACCTCTGCATGTTAGCTAGCTAGCTCTGGTGTTTCACTGTCATTCAATGGTCCAATCAAATCGCTCCAAACGTTTTGTCCCGCCTACATATCCTGTGATTGAGCTGGATTTTACTGAACTGGTTGTGAGATGATTGTTAAAGGTTTTAGGTTCACTCTGGTTTTCCTCCACCGCTGAGCTGGTGGGAGTGTTGAACACAAACTGCAGTCACTGTGCTCCTGATGTGTCCGAACAAAGAGCTCCAACTTAATTCAACACATGCTGAGTGTAAATAATTCATGAATGTTTTATTGGACAAACTGAGGTTTTTGTTTCGAGTTTTTCTCAGTGATAAAACGTCTGCTCGAGGAGGATCTGTAGTGTCTCTGTATCTGAAATCTAAAGCACATTTAATGTATGTGTGTGTACAGTGTGGATGCTACAGAGGCACAGTGTTACTGCTCCTCAGTCTCCCCCCAGCCACTCGTACAGATCCTAAAACAAGCCACCAGATGGTCTCCCCCAGGATGCAGAGACTGAGGGGGATGGACGCCGGGAAAAGCAGCTAATATTAGACATATTAGAGCATTTCTCAAGGTACTTCCACTAACAGATGGCATGAAAGCATCTTTGACTCACAGCACAATGTGTGTGAAATCTGAGCGAGCAGAGCCACATAGAGAGCAGTGGAGGAGAGGAGCGCAGGATGTCTGAGGCTCAACGTAGTAGCAGACAAATCCTGATCCAGTGAAACCCCTGCCTGAACAGTGCTGATGTTTACCTGCACAAAACACCACAGCTGCACATTCAGGGAACTGCCATTAGTTTAACATTAATACCAATTAGCTTTAAAATATAGAACTGTTTTAAACAAAAAGCTTATAAAGTACAATCAGTAAATAAAATTGCTAAAAGATACTCAGGACATTTTATAGAAATGGGTTTTTATAAGAGTTTGTTTTCGAAGACACTGCAGTGACATCAGATGGTTATATGGATAAATGAAGTAGTGCATCATCTGCATAGAAACGTAGATGAAATCTGAACAAGCTCGGGGATGGAGGAGTTTTTAATTAGCTTTGAGTTGTAATGATCTGAGGAGTATTTAGTGCGTCTCTTCTTCATGACATCATAGTTTTTAAAGCGTTCACTCTATTGAAGCACAACTGGCTTTCAACACGATCCAGCTACAGCATCTCTTCTATAAATGTGACAGTTTTTGTTTTCATAATTAATCATGTGATACACATCGTTACAGTGATGCTGGTTCGAGAGACGACCGCTCGTGTTGTTTGAGGATGGATGAATGTATTAGTGCAGCAGCAGCTGATGACGTTGTAGCAAACAGGGGTTTACAACATCACACTGCACAAAATGACGGTAAAGCAGCTTGTCCACATATTGTAAGGTTGGCAGTTTGATCCCTGGCTCCATCTTTTCCAGTGCTCCCAACTCTGGTGAGTCAAAGCAGTGATGAAAAAAAACTCATCTCAGACAAAACGATGACAAAAAGCAAAACAAGGAAGGAGGGAAAAGACAGAGCAGTGATAGTATCAGCAGGCGAAGCAGCTGTCAGTCACAGCTGACAGTTAATGTCCACATGGAAAACATCAAAGTCTCATCTCAACCTTCAGATCTAATTATTGGAGTGAGAAATTCTAAAATGACAACCAGACACAGTAACTGAGATTTTTAAGAAATGTCTGACTTGATATTTCTGGAAAGAAGTGAAACAGGCTGATCCAGTCTGACTGGTGGAGATGGACTGTCCAGCAGAGACGGACGCAGTCACTGTGACGTCACCCGCTGGTTTGTGGACTCTCCTCCTGATCCAGGAGTTTGGTATCTGAACGTGGCCATGATGGTTGTTTGGAGCAGGAAGTGACCATATTTGGATATGAAGGGAGGAGTGAGGAGGCGGGTCTGACCCTTGAACCTGAGGACACTGTCCAATGAGGATGAGACTGGAGTTGAATGAGCCTCCAAAGTAGCTGTAAATCATTGGAGACCAGAGCTGTCAGTCAGACTAACCCCGCCCCTAACTCCTCCCACCACATCTCTGAGAAGATGACTCAAGTTGTTTGGTTTGCTACTGGTACCACTCATAGCCAACAGTAAAGTGTTGCCATGGAAAAATATAGTCGATTACTGTGAGCTGGTGTCTTCTCCTTCAGTCGCTCAATAGAGGCCAAACGTGAGCCTGGACGTCTGCATCCTTCATATGGCTGATGTGTGGTTTTACATTAGTCAGAGGGTAAACAGGAGGAGTGTGTATCTCTCCCCTGGAAGATGACCTGATGTGTGTGGTACAGGGGCATCGACACAGGAACAATGTGTTTTTAATATGGGGCCATTCAATGGGATTTGTTGCAATGTGAACAATGCAATATGATACGATATGATACGATGCAATACAATATGGTGCAATACAATATGAAGCACTTCTTTACAACTGCTTAAAGCCTCAGTCCCAAGTGGATGCACAGATTTAATAATTAGGCCTCCCCTGCATTTTGTATTTGGAGTTGTAAAGGTCACAGATGTAAAAAAGAGTTGCACGGCTTCATCTTGTGGGCTTCAAGAGCAACGTGAGATGTCCTCACCAACACAAATGAGTTTTTGGACGTGCATTATCGGTAGAGGTGGTACTGAAGATGTGCACAGGCTCCACACTTGCTCTGTGTGTTTGATTTACTTTGTACGTTGAGTGTGTCCACTGTACTCCACATGCACAGGAAACTTGCTCCTGCTGTGTGTCCTCCTCGCGGGCAGCGGCCATCTTTTCTTCCCACGACCACAGAAAATCACACGTCAGACCTGCGGGTGCTGTACAGCACTGTGTCCTCACTACAACATGGGAATCTGCAGAGTGTGTTGATCCTCTGTACGTGCAGCCTACAGGGTCGAAGTTTCCCAAGATGCACCTGTGTGGTCTGTGAGGATGCTGGTGTATCTTTACATTAACAGCTGGTAGGAGGAGGACGGGTTGGGATCGAGGCTCTCACTGGGCACACAATTAATAACTAGTTGAAACATTGTAAGACTGGACAGAACACACCTAGAGACAGGAACACAGCACTTCAGCCCAGTTGGACTGGGTCGGTTCCAGTTGGTGTTCACAGTCAGCAGGTAGACTCAGTCTGTGCTCTGTCACAGGAAGTCATTTGTACAGAAGGTTATTTTAAACATATTTAATAATTCTGACTGAGTGGTGCTGCCATGGAAACGGTAAATGGACATGATGAGGAAAGATGAATGATGTAAAAGTCGACAGGACGACACAATCAGAGGAGAAATGGTTGAAATGTGGTAAAAACAAAACAATAAAACCATGTGAGTGAGAGCTGGACAGACAGAGAGGAAGCTGTATCACTGGAAACCTTCACAGTACAACTGGATAATGTCATATATGGACATATGCCATGCAATAAATATGAAGATACCCAATATTGATTAGAATTAATCCCAGCCTCAGGATGTGTCTTATGGATAAAAGAGAACAAATCCGTCAGACACCCTGAAATCTGTTTTCTGATCATACTGAGAGTTTGTGTGAGTGAAGCTTTAAAATGCTTTAAAATCCCAGTCTGTCAGTGTGCACCAGTGATGGTGTCTGAGACTCTCCAGGACGGACTCTGGACATCTGTCCTCCACAGGTCGACTGTCCAGGTGCTACTGAGCAGCTACAGTCTGCTCCATCAGATGTGTTGTGTCTGTTCTCAGGATGTTTCAAGTGTGATCTATAAAACACTTGATAACCAGGACAGCATCATCACGCCGCGACCGAGTCCCGGCTGGCTGCTGTTGTGCTGTGTGTTGAGCGGGCGGTGAAGTGTGACCGGTAGCACTCCCACCTTGTTGTTTACTGTAGTCCTGAGCGGACCACCCGGTCAGAACAGCATCAGTGTTCAGGCCCGGTCACCGGAGCATGGGGCGCTAATCTCTGTGGAAATGCAGCTGTTAGCAGCACGCCGCACACATATCTCACCACTACAGAGTCACAGTAATCTCTGCGGGGTCACTGGCAGCAGGAAATCGAGCTTAATTCCCTTTTTGAACGGAGTGTGGGATGCTGGCTTTGAATAGTAATGCTGTGTTTCTGCAGCACAGAGGTTCAGGGTGGGAGTTAATTATACTGCATGTGTCCTGGGCTGGGACACTGCTGACCCTACAGCTATTACAACACAGAGCGGAGGATTAATGCAGGAGGTACAGCTCAGAAAGTTGGCACCATACGCAGGTTGTTACATAAAGGAGGCAGTGTAAAAATGTAAAGCTTCTGTCTTTATGAAATCAAACACTGCAGACGTTGTTTGTTGTATATCTACATTTATTTATTTTAAAGGCCACAATATTTATCAATGCACCGCTGCTCTGTAACTGAATCACTCTGTGGGATAAATACAGTTGTCTGTTCAATCAGCTGATGCATCATGGTAACTCAGAGACAGGTGGTTGGTAAATAGATCATAAAATATGGACATAGCCCCTGAGTCTCAAAAGTGACACCAAGCTGGAAATGCAAAAAAGTGCAATACCAATAACGGCCCCTAGAGGCTGGCACCAGAAAATTCAGTTGGAGCCATTTTCAATCCTGAAATATTCATCAATACATTTCTCCACAAGTCATTCTGATGTCATCAGATAAAGTCAACTCTTCTTCTCAGAGATCTGGGGGGAGGAGTTAGGGGCGGGGCTAGTCTGACTGACAGCTCTGATCTCCAGGGATTGACGAGTGGTTTGGAGGCTCATCCTCTCATCCTCATTGGACAGTCTCCTCAGGTTCAAGGGTCAGACCCTCCTCCCGTCACGTCCAAATATGGTCACTTCCTGCTTCCTACAACCAACATGGTGAGAGTCTACAAACCAGCAGGTGACGTCCTGTTCGCTTCATCCACTCTGAGCAGTCTGTGAAACAGACACTTCATAACAACAGTGACACTTTCTGGAACATAATAAAACTTAATGACTCCAGCACAATGCATGATGGGAAATACAGGCCTGATGTCCCAACAGAAGATTTCCTTCAGTTCATGGTGATCGTTACCTTTAAAAGTCAAAGACAAAAAACAAACTGCTAGGTCTTGAGCTGCCATGATCACCATCTTGGGGTCACTTGGGGGTTCAGCAGCTATAGACCTGGTCCCAGAGCTGTACTCACTGCCTCTTCTGGACAAGTCATATCAGTGCCAACAATGCTTCACTCACTGAATGTCACGTTAGCATAACTGCTAACATGCTGCATCTGGCTAACATAAGCTAATGCTAGCTGGTGGTAGTACAGAGTCACAGTGGTAATGCTGGTGCACCCTGTCCATCAGTCCACCCTCTGCTAACCACTGGTATGTTGCTAACTATGCTTTACAGTGATTGGTGGATGGAGGGGAGGGGGCGGACCCACAGCCACTGGGGTATCAAACCCAGTGCCTCCCACTGAAGACCAATAAACTCCAGTATTATTTTAGGTCTTTCAAACCAATCATTTGGAGCTGTGAGCAGGAGTGATTTTATTTCTTCCTGGGACTCAGAGTTTTATGAAACCAAAGAGCTGAAGGCTGTCGACCTTCTTCTCAGCAGATACATTATTAGGGGAGGCACAGGTGTAAATACATTATTGATAACTGTTCTATTTAAGTGATTCATTGAGTGTTGTCAGCGAGCAGCTCGCCGCCGAGGCCCCGGAGCTGGATCACATCCCTGCTGCTGTCAATAACAACTCCTGAGCTGCTCTGGCTGTCCTGTGTCAAACGCAGGAAAACGCCTGTTGTGCAGTTGTTTGCTGATTTCTCCAGGATCATCAGTCAAACCTGAAACTACCCTGCAGTCCTGCTGAAGCACACTCCTCTGCTTTTTTAATGCATGCTGCTGTCTCATATGAAACGTCTCAGTGTCCATGTGAAATAATTCACTGAGCAGAACAACTGGCTGCTTCAGTCCTGAGTCATTCACTGGTTTCCAGATGTGTCCTGAGGATGAAGTTTAGTTTAAACACAGAGACAAGAAATGCAGAGTGTGACACACGTCTAGTTTAACTTCACCTGTGTGTCGCTCACTGATTGGTCCCCTGCTGCTTCCTGTTTACCTGCCTCTTCCTGTGTCAGACAGGAAGTTGAGCTGATCCTCTCTCACATGGAAACTCTGAGCTTTTAGTTCCACAATCACTCCTCTGAGTTCATTGACCTTGAGTTAATCACGTGCATGAAAGCCATCATTAGTGGAGCTCTGATACAATGAGTCACCATGGCAACCAGTGGAAACAAATGGAAGTTAGGAGATAATGCTGTTTTCTGGTCAGTAGGAGACATTGTGATGAAAGGAGCGTATCAGGGGTAAATGAACAGACCACCACAGTCAAAGTTACGTCTACTTTGTTTTAATATTACAGAGGCCAGTGAAAGCCGATTGGCCAGAGAGAGCTCATGGTTCATGATGGATGGCAGCTCACAGGCTCCAGATCAATCATCCCACAGCACAGCCAAACTCAGGAACATCAGGAGACAGTACATCTTCATACAGCACGCCATTGAACCCCTCACTCTTCAGATAGTGAAGACACTGCTACAGAAAGCACAGGATCCAAACCTTACCTCATTATTTAGATCTACTCCATCCTCCTGCAGCTACACAGCTCCACTCCTCACCCCCGACTCCAGATCCTCTCAACTCTCCAGAAAACACTTTGGGATGTTCTCCACCTGCTCAACCAGAACCAGGTTTGAAGAGTTAAACTGAATGTGTCTAACAGAACAAGTGAAGCCAGTACACAAGTGTAGAAAAGTGTAATACCACCACCAGCCACCAGGTGCTGCTCCAACTGACTTCAACTCAAACATCATCTCATCTTCAGTCCTGAAATATTCATCAATACATTTCTCCACAAGTCATTCTGATGTCATCAGATAAAGTCAACTCTTCTTCTCAGAGATCTGGGGGGAGGAGTTAGGGGCGGGGCTAGTCTGATTGACAGCTCAGGTCTCCAGTGATTTACACAAGACAAATTGTTGGAGTTTGAGGTTCAGGGTTTGAACAACAGTGCAGATATAAATGTAAGTTAATGTCCTCTGCAGCAGTGGTAACACAATATCCTGTGTGTGTGTGTGTGTGTGTGTGTAATGAAGCGTCTCTGCAGTGCCAGCCCAGTATCTCTGCTGGTCAGGTCCTCCAGGAATACTGGTTTTCAAACCTCTGAAATATAAATCTGCCAGGACTCAGATCTTGAACTACACATTGGCCTCATCCACCCGCATCTGATGTGTGTGTCCTCTGCCTCAGCACTGCAGATGAAAGGATCCTCAAACTGGCAGCAGGGGATGCAGATAATCATCTTTTAAATCCTGTATTTCACCGTTCGTCCTTCGTACCGTACACATTCTGATCCGACGACACACGATCTGCTCGCAAAGTCTGTTCCAGCTTTTGTTGATGACAAGGTCAAATCAAAATCTGTGCAATGGTGCACACCCTGTTCATGACCAGTCCGGCCTGGAGAACAGCCTGGGAAAGATGGATGGAAGTTGTTGTAAAGGTACATCCTGACTGTCAGGTGCAAAGGTTAGTCCAGACTGACTCACTGCAGCTGAACCTGCTCCAGCAATGAACTGTGTTACTTTAGGTACAACTCAAATCCATACCAATCTAAATTAATCCCAGTTTGTTCAGTCACCATCAGCTGGATTATATCTGGGTGGAGGTTGGTGCTTTCTAGTTGGATGTGAGACTAACTTTGTTGTATTTTGTTACACTGTAAACCCTGTGGAGCATCACAAACTGTTCTCAGTGTTTCCACCACAGGTTCTACTCCTGTGTATCTCCATGGAGATTCTCCATAGCAACAGTTGCTCCCATTATCAGCTCGCTGAGATCCATCATAAAACACATCAGTACTGGTGCACCAGCTCAGTCCATCAGCTTAAAAACTGGTTTTCAACTTGTTTCAAATCGGATGAGATGACTCACTACAGACGACCTGATCCTTTCAGATCATCTCCCAGGTCAAAGTGTTCATTTATTTAACGTTTGCCAAAAAGTATCCAACTTCTTGTGGACGACAATAACTCCAGAGCGATCTCTGAAACCTCAAACATGTCTGGTCTTCACCACAGTTTATAAAGTTTTTAAAGTACTTTTCAAGTTTGTTTTTCTTCCTGTGTTGTGTACATTGTCATTTTTCTTATGAGACTGAGGTGTCTGAAGCTTTACCATCCTTTCTTCTCTTTCATCTGCCTCTCCAGAGACTTTCTAAAATTTGCTCAGCACCCTTGTTTGCATTCAGCCCAAAGCGATGCCAACACGATTGTCAGCGTGATTCAGAGACGGCAATCTGCCTCCTCCTCCTCACTACACCCAGCGACACAGCAGCTAATTCTGTTTTTTTAAATCAATTTCACTTTGAAAACGTCCTTGAACAGTTTGTAGCCGTATGTCACTGCCTCACACACACACACACACACACACACACACACACACACACACACACACACACCATAAAGACATCAGACTTTAAATTAGTGACTACAGCCCCAGTGGGATCATCACATCCACCGTTCATCTGCTGCCGTCAGGGGGAGAAGTCTCGGAGGTTTCAGGTGAATCTCTGGGCGACAATATAACGAGACTTCAGTAAACGGCCGTTTGCTTTGGAGACACAGTGAAGAAGCACGAGAGCCCTGATTGTTCCCTCGAACTCAGAGATGTAACAAAGAGAAGACAGATCTACAGCCAGAGTCCTGCTGCCTCTCTCCCCTCCTCACAGCTGATAAATCACAGAGGGGATAAAAGGTCGGACACAACAAAGCCTGAATCTGACACTGGGAGGAGGTTTCTGAGGGTTCACTGGGGAGCACTGCATATGGAAATTATCCAGCAAACCAACTTCTGTACCACCAAGTCCATCAGTGTGGTGGATGGTGAAGCCCAGACATCCTGTCCCCCTGTTCCCAGGTGAACTAGGAGATACAGTCCATCCAGCAGGTCCGAGGCCCACCTCTGGGTCTCCACCAAGTTGCCTGGTTATCATCTAATGGGAGGCGTCATCCTGGTCAGATCATCTCCTGATGAATGGAGAGGGTGAGGGTGAGATCTTATAAAATAAAACAGGACACCCCCAAGGTGACGAAGGAAACTATTGGCTCCTTTCCACTGCATGGTACCAGCTCGCCTCCCCTTGGTACCGGGTGGTTGTTTCCATGCCCTCAGATAGCCCCGCCTCCATGCCCTCAGATAGCCCCGCCTCCATGCCTTCAGCTAGCCCCGCCTCCATGACCTTCAGCTAGCCCCGCCTCCATGCCCTCAGATAGCCCCGCCTCCATGACCTCAGATCCATTAGGATATAACCCTCTTCCTCCTCCGCCTCCATGCCCTCAGATAGCCCCGCCTCCATGCCCTCAGAGAGCCCCGC
>OOFC01030875.1:7573-29109 GCA_900323345.1 Pseudochromis fuscus | reverse complement strand
TTGCATGTTTCTCGCTTCATTTGTTTTTTTTTTATGATGCAAGTTTCAAGGATCGATTTTTTCATATTCTGGATCATATTATCTGAAATTATTCCTTTATCCGGATCAATCTTTGATATATTGTAGACCATGTTAGAAAACTGTCCTGTATTTTTTTTCAAAGTGTCTTGACCATTTTTGGTGGAGTCATATGTATAAATGTCGCATATGGCCCAATCTCCCAATGTTAAAGAATCCTTCAAAAAGTTCCTGGATCCAGACGGCGATCCGGATCACTTCCAAAAGCTAATCATTTGTTCCTTATCCCCATCTGAACAATCCCTGAAAATTTCATCAAAATCCGTCTGTAACTTTTAGAGTTATTTTGGAAACCAACAGACAGACAGACAAACCCTGGAAAAAACATAACCTGCTTGGCAGAGGTAATTAAATTTAAATATAGACATGAACATACAGTTTAATCTGCATTAGGTCGATGTCTCTGATTGTGTTTGTGATACTCAAGCCCATTAGACTCAACTCATTGCCTCACTTTACTTTAATCACTCTACAGAAAAGGCCACAATGTCTGCATTTATTCTCCGCATGTTTAAATTTAAGGTGAAAGACATCACTTAAAAAAAAAAAGTTTGCTTTCAAATTCAGTGCACTGAAATAAAAGAGCCAAGATATTTCACTTAGCCTTCAGGAGTAAACAACTATTGAATGGATAGTTTTTGCAGACTCGTCCATCTGGAGGTAAAAGACTGAACAATTTAGCACTTCCTTTTCCAGCACTGCAGATGCTTTCCAGACAGCTGAAATGCCACAACTGAATCATTCTCACCACTGCACAAAGGCTCTTAAAATTATCCAAGTGAACGGAGATGGAGCTGTGTGAGTGCAAAGTCATGTTACTGTGATTAGGTAACTATAGCTCTAAGCTTAACCAGCCTTGTTGTTTTAAAGCAGAACTCTGGTCCTGCATTATTCTGACTGACACTGCAGCTACAGCACAATGCAATCATGAAATGAAAACATCTGAACAATAAAACACTGTGACACCCATTGCTCTGACTTATAGGGCTTTGTAGCTGGACTGGATGTACAAAAAAAAAAGAGCTTATTTTTTACTGTAAATTGTGACACAACCTCAATTTGGCTTTTACTCCATCTGTGTGGCAACATGGAAACTGTTAGAAACTCTGAACAGTGCATCTCTGAAGAGGAGAAAGCTGCATCGTCTCTCCATAAACTCTACGAGTTCAAATTGAAATATTGACAATACTTAAAGATCTTTAGAGTTATTGCCTGTAGGAGTGATGCCATTAGCAGTATCTATTAAAAAATAAATGCACTGTAAACTGAAATGATGACTTTTTCATCACATATTACGATTACTGCCCCGTGCAGTATAAATTAAAATAAAATGTAAATAAAAAAGGAACTTTAATGCACATGACTTCCTGTCTGCCCATTGATTTGTCCAATTATGTGTCTAGTTGAAATTTATGTTGTATTTAGTGCACTTAAAATCCTCACAATGAATTGCAGTGCTTGTAGTCACTAGTAAAAGATCACATCATGTAATATCAAATAAAGATGAGTAGATCTTCAGATTTTCTAATTACTTGTTTGTCTACATTAACAGATCAATTCTTATTTTTTTCTGTGAAAATATTGAGATTTAAAAACAACAACCTGCAATGACCCATGTGTCCAAAAGAAACCTGAGGGTAACTCTTGTGAACAGAGCAGACGACTGGAGAAAAGTGTCGGAGGAGTCAGACGCTTTCTGATAAACGAGTCTCCCAGCAATAAACACACACCCACACCCACACACACAGACACAGTACACACAGTACACCACAGCAGGATAGATATGAACTCTAACTTAATTGAAGTCACAATTTATGAGTCTTTTTGGCCAAGCATATGGGTCCACAGCAGACAATCTGGATGGATGGAAAACTGCCTCTAATGACTTTTCTTTGTCCTGTATGCGTTTTCATCCATCTGCATAGCCAGATGTTCGGCGCCTGTACCAATCATAAAGTAGGTAACAGGACACTGTGATGGCCGGTTTAGGTTATGCTCGCCCATATGCCCACACGGGTCAGCAGAACTCAATGTTTTATGGTTATGGTGCAACACTTTGTCCTTTTATGTCACTGCAACATGAAGAAAAATACACAAACTTGACTTGTTGTGACACATAATTCATGACAAAATGTGTGTTTCTCACTACTACCACTATGAGAGATAGGAATCATTCGTTCCTTATCATCAAGTTTGTTGACACTGACGTACTTCTTGTCACCAAGAGGAAAAGTAATTTCGATATTAGAAATTGTCAATATTTATGAATCACCCCTCAAGGGCTGATGTGAATATTTCTCTCTGCTTTGGTCGTTCGTGATTATGGTCAGAACGATATGATGTGAATGCATCATGAGCTCTGTCGACAGTGTGAAGTTCCAAGTCATTGGCGGCAGACTAAATTCGACACATCAGTCCAGTGATGTTCCACAACATCACCCAATTTCATCATGACGGCAACACCACTCAGAGGGCGCCACCAGCTCTCTTCTCCTTTCATTTCCCCTCCATCCATCCATCCATCCTTCTGGGATGTGCTGGGCTGAGGTCAAGGGTCATTGTCATGCCCCTGAAGAGAATGTGCGTTTACGTGTGAATGCAGGCGTGAATGTGGGACAGCTGTCACCTGTCAAGTTATCAGAGTCCATTCAACGTGAATCCTCCGAGGGCTCAGTGACATCAGCTAATTATTCAACTGGCGACCACACAGATGAGTCCTGGACACGTGAGAGGTGACTAAGCAGGTGTGTTACAAAAAGTGTGAGCAGTTGTGTGTCTGTGTATTTGTGCGCATGTGTGGGAAACAGACCCAAAAAAAAACAACAACAAAAAAAAAAAGAGCCATGCGGGCTGAATGCCACCCTGACATCTGTCAAGGTCCACTGTGTATTTGTTTGTGTGAATGTGTGTCTGTGAGTGTGCACAAAGTAAGCGAAACAACATGCAGAGTCACCTTGCAGCTATGCCACATGATGAATACACAGCAAAAAGTGTCATCCTCTCTCTAATTATAATACCAGCATGCCCTCATGTCCAACTGTGACAAGGGGAGTGTGTGTCCAGCGAGCAGCGTCAGCAGCACCATCTTTCCGGTCCAGTCACTGTTTGCGTGTGTGTGCAGGATGCCAAAGCAGCAGGTACACAGAGATGCAAACCACGGCTGGCTGGACAACTTAGCAGGCTGACCGTGTAGCTCTCATGCTACAGCAAACAGCAGCTCAGCATCACTAAACAGACGTAAGTAATGGATTTTTAACCCTGGCCCAAATAAGTTTACACCTAAATTATTTATCAAGGCGAGCCAATCTATTCACCGCACTTTGTTCTGACGTGGTTAATCTAATTTGGAATAAATCACATTTTGTAGATTGTTTTCATCCGTCTACCGTTTACCAACATGTCCCGAAGAACAATGCAGAGAAAAGCAAGCAATTTTCATTTAAATGAATAAAGGCGCCACTTTAGCCTGTGGTATATCCACTGGTTCAACATTAAAAAAAAAAAAAGGAGAGGACTATTTTTGGCCAGTGAAGCCAGAACCACAACTTTAATACAAGACTGGTGCAGTGAAACTAATTAGCTGACAAGCCTATTAAGAAGTTAGCTAATCTTTTAGGGTCCATGTGTCACTTTGAAAATGCTTCTGTGTGTCTCTGGGTTTTTGAGGTTGGAATCTGTGGAGGGTGAAATGATAATGATAAACATTTTATAGTGTTTATGCCACACTGGCAGGACAGATGGTTTGTACTTGCTGTTCTAATTTCAGTATCTCCACCATGAAACAAATGATTGTTAAATAAGCATGGCAACAAAACGAGGTCACTGGTCCAAGCTTCTGCTTTGAAATGCAAGATAAAAAAAAAAAGAGGCATTAAAAAAAAAAAAAAATCTAGAAAAATAACCATTTGTCCACAGAATTAAGTCAGTGGTTTCAGGCTGGTTTTCTCTGTGGTTTCTAAATATACAACTTAACAACTTTAGCATGCACAGTCCCTAACAGTGGTCAATGTGCATTAGAGGACAGAGGATGAGGAAGGAATAGTGAAGGCACCATGTGGAGAGAAAGGAAAATAAGTCAGAGAGAGGAGGCATGTAGCGAATCCATCAGCGTTGTAGACTGAGACAAGCTTCCAACAAATTTAGCAGTATCTGCTTTCACACACTCTGCTCTCAGACACATTAAAACTTACGCAACTTCATCCAGCTATGAGTTGTGCGAGTCTGTGCTCTCCCAGGTTGCATTTATCAAATATACTAAACACAACTCATGTCTTAATATATCCGATATAGTGGGTACTCCATACACTACATTACACCTTGCAGCAGACTCTTCTCAAGAAATATCTCAGATGGGGTGAGTCATGCTCGTGCAAACAAACACACAATCTGTCTGCCCAAACGCAGAAACAGAATTGTTTAATCATTACAAAAACAACTGAAAATTCTCCAGCTCACATGCACATATGTGCTCATGCACCAACACAGTGTGGACAGAGAACACAAGCACAGCCTGCATATGTGGATGTGACTCATAATTATCCTCCTGAGACCCAGCCCACTGATTTGTGTCCTCTGTAGTGGGTATTTTGTTCACACTAAAATGGTTGTGTGGTCCACTACAATGGACATGCTATAAAATTCAAAACACATTTTAATACATTTTTAAAAACACAATATTAATAGAAAATCACATTAATCTGTACACCTTAAAGTATGTTGGGTTATACATGGGTGTTATTATTAACCTTAAAAATCAGACTAATTATCACTCTGCACAGTGTAAAAATGGTGCATATTCCTCTCCTTATTTAATGTGGTGATGCTCTGTTGTCCCTCACGTTTGGGGAAAAGTAAACAAACATATTGCAGAGTGGTTGCACAAACTGTTGCAACAATCTCCCCAGCTTTGTTTTTTAGACTGTCTCTCCAACCACTTGATATACTTCACTCAGAGCTAGAATTTGAATGTGCATTGGCAGACATTACTGGTGCTGCAGTCACTGACACTGAAACTGGAAAAGTATAATAATCATTGATGAAGAAAAGACAATCACATACTATTTGCATTGTTGTTTATTTCCTCCGGAAAGGAGTTGTTTTGTTTTTGTCTACATTAGTTTGTCCGTCCATCCATCTGACTGTTTGCAATGTTACAAAAAAGTCCTTAATACATCTCAGTGACTTTTTTATTACGCAAGAAGCAAATGATGAAATTTTGAGCAAGATCAGTGGATGGGAATCTGTCTGGAAAGAACATCACTAAAAACATTCCTATTTGTTATAATGGCAAATGTAAATTAACATGACAGTGTTGCTATTTTACCAAATGAGGCCAACAGTGTTCAGACTATAGCAACAATACAGCTCTTTGCTGTACTTTGTCACTGAGAGAGAAAACATTTGTTGATCTAATCTTATTTATATTAGCTTCCCAGATTTTTGTTCTGTGACCCTTTGTTAATAATAGTACCGTATTTTCCAGACTATAAGCCGCTACTCTTTTTTTTTCTTTGAACGGCTTAAACACTGGTGTGGCTCATGGATCGGCGGCACGAAGCTCATTAGCTTTTTACAAGCTAGCAAACTCCGTGCCGCCGATACATTTAGTGTCATCACATCAGACCCGGTCACAGTGGACCACATGAAACTGTTCGAATACATTCAATAGCGGCTTGACAGGTGCGCTCGATAGTCTGGAAAATACGGTAATTTTAGACATGTAAGATGCTCTCTCGTGTTGCATCATGGGGTTTACATGTTAGGCACTTCAATGAAATTACATTCATATACACCTCATATATTTCAGAAAAAAACAGAACAAACTTTAAAGAGGAATGGAAGCTCCCAAAACTATTTTTTTTTACAGCACCACTGCTTTTTCTCAATTTACACAGCAAGTACTTTAACCAAAAACACTGTATATGTAGATGAGTGTTTGTGTGTGTATGTATCTAGTGAGAAATGCATACTGAGAAATGTTAGACCTCAGTGATTTTGTTTCATCTGATTTCACCCTTGACAAGATCTGCCAGTAATGGGTCTTTTGGGACTGTGTACAGTGTATAGTTTAAACAGAGTGAGAAGGTGGTGAGATGGTAAATTACATCCAGGAGCAAAATTAGACAAGCAGCACTCCCTCAGACTGGGCTGTGTTTTTGATCCACTGCAGCACTTCAGTCCATCAAGATCTGCAGAGAGCTGACCAGGGAGACGAGCGCCTGGAAAACTCCAAGGATGCTCACAACGTGCAAATCTTAAGCACCCATCTGTCAAGTTTGTTGTTATTTGTGCACTCCAATTTAAAAAAAAAAACCTTTTGCTGGTGTATGCCTGCGGCTACAAAGTGGAAAACCCTTAAGGATGCTCTTCCCCTTTAACACAAGACTGCAACTGACAACTGTGAGAAGTGGCTGCTGACTGCCAAATAGATGCTCATGTCACGACTTGAGGGATACTTGGAATTCTGCGCTTGGCCTTTTCCTCCTCTTGCCATCATCCACTTTGCTCGTGATTTATCGAGGGAGACTCATGAGAGCGATCTACAGCTATAACCTTGATCAAGTCATTTTTATCAGGGATCAGCTGCCAAACTAATGCTCAGCTAACACTAATGTTTGATCTTGAACATAAATTCGGATCTCAGTGATACTTCATTATTGGAAGCTGGAAGACTGAACACAAAAATATCATAAAATGTAAAATTTGTGCTCTATAACTCAGCATTACTTCATATTTCATACAAAACCCATTAGCACTGCCAGTAAGTTGAAGAGAAACGTAGAAAATTAACACCAAGGTTTTTTAAGCAACATCTTAGAAAGTCATATTCTTGTTCACATTTTGCCCTTAAGCAACTCTTAATGTCTCGTATTAATTACTGGATAATGTAATGACTTGTCAGCATGCGAGGAAAAATGTCTTAGTGGGTCAGGAATGTAATTAATACTATTAAAGTGAAACTACTCAAAATCGATTAAGTTATTAAAACCCTCGCTCACTGTAGCATGAAAAGGTGGATGTAACTGCGCTGAAATCATGTTTTTGTTCCTGTAAAATAAAAAAAACATGTTTATATACAAGTATGAAGATATATATGAATTCCTAGTTTCCATATCTTTATTTTAATGTTGTACAATGCATATGTATTGTTCAAGTGACTGCATGTTGTAGTATTTGTGCCAAATCTCCTCTACTTAGTAAAGCACCTTTTGTTTTAAAACAAACAGATTATCATGTATATTATCAAAGCATTATAGTGTGCATTAGGTTTGAATTGTTTTGCCATTGTTTAGTATTTAGAGGAAAAAAATAAATAATGAAAATACATGACTTCAGTTGCAGCAAGCTGAGATACTAAATAACTACATTATAATAAAGACAGAAAGTCATTTCAACATGACGACTGAAATTTTAAGGTGTTGGCAGGATAATATTTTTAAAATAACAGTTTCTATTGCATTTTCTGACCCATGCAGATTGAAACACATATTACACAGCCTGAGACTCTGAAAGATGACATTTGTGGTTGCTATTTACTCTTCTGTCCCAATGTATGATGCCCAAACATGCCGCTCCATTCTGACATGGCCAAATGTGTTCAGACCGTGGGCCAGTCCAAACACACTTCAATCTCACACTGTGGCATTTCTCAGGGGTTATAGGTGTGTGTGAAAGAGTGTGTGTGTGTACGTGTGAATTTGCATGTTGTTGTTGTTTTCTCAGAATCACAGCAGGGAACTCAGGAATATCATTACAGTGGGAGTTGTCACGTTAATGAGTTTGGATGACCCGGAGTCACCTGCTGGGTTTGGACATACTACACACATACTGCAGCCACACACAAACACACACATACAAACCCACACCACATGACAAACAGAGATCGAACTCTGAGAAAATTCACCTCCACTAACAACACACATCACAGCAGTAGCTAGATAACTCTGTTTCTCTCTTTGACTCTCTTGAACACCTAACCTGAAGCTCTCTCTAGGTTTTCCTCCTCCGGCAAATACAAACCTTTGGTTTTTCTTATCATTTCAGGATGTGGGACAAGTAAATAAACACTATTACCTATTGTTTAAAGTCAACGTGAAAACAAATACACAGTACTAGTATAGAAATGGAAGGAAACGGCTACATATTCTTCACATCATAACATTAAAAGGATTTATAGAAAATCAGTTTTCAACATTGAGAAACAACTTACAATTGGCCTGAGATTAAATCCTGCTGTGAGTTATTTTCCACATGTCCTCCTCAAAGCCTTCCCTCTCTACAGCCTACCATCCACAAACAGGCATAAAAAAAACCCCAAAGATTTTTGCTCAATTTAGAAATGTCAGTTTGTTAAAATAGTACCACTGGCAACAGAAAAGCTGAATTTACTCAGCTTGGCGTGGATGCAATGTTCATAACTAACCAACTAAAAAGGATGACATAAACATTAACACTGTCCTTGAGAGGAGAGACTATAAAAAGATCCATAAACATATTTAAACAGAAAGTCGGCTGAAATATTCCACATGATGTATTGTGATGCTGTGCGATGCTCTGGAGCTAAAATGGACGGTGGATCTGTCCATGGTGCTGAACATGGCCCTTTGTTCTGACCTTGGCTGATGGCTGTGTGATGCAAGACACAGCTCCAAACATAAGGACATCATGTGACTGGCAGTTTGGAGCCTGCCCAGACCTGCTCCTGTGTGTGTGTGTGTGTGTGTGTGTTTGCTGATAGGCTCGGCTATCTTTTTGAGTTACATGTGTATGTCCCTTAGCCTGCGTGTGTCCATGCCTGGACCTGCCGTGCCTCGCCCCCCCCAGCTCTCCATCTCAGAAGTGAGACGACACACGGTGAATCACCAAGCAGGGCCATTACTCACCATGCCAGGCCCTTTCGAAATAACTTCATAAATATTCCATGGGCCGGCTTAAACAGGGGAGTTGGAAAAGTCATGGCTTGGTGCCTCACAGATTCCATTAAGCCCTGTGTCCCAGCAGAAACATGGTAGGACAATTAATGTTTTAGGATCGTAAGCAGGGCTTTAGCAACTGCGAGATAGAGAAAGAAAAGGTACGACAGACAGGACAGAGGGAGTGACACCTGCAACGTGTTATGAATTATTTAGATCCTAGCAGCACTGACACTTGATTCAGCTGCACAGACCAAATCTGCATTGAGATCTCAACAACAATAAAAAAAGAAAAATGTCAAAACATCTCAAAACAAGGAAGACATTAAACAAAAGAGTGGAGTGGAAGAAAATCTGTTCACCTGAGAGAGCCTTTTGACATTTGTCATGATGGATTCCTGAGTGGTGTCAGAAAAAGGTTTTAAAAATGGTAAGATGCTACTTGCTTGTGTACTGGTGGCATTTTAGTCCAATTGAAATGGGAAAAAGAGAAAAAGAGAGCCGACCATGAAAGCACGAGAAAGGATTACAAGTCTAAAAAAGGACAGATGTTCCTCAGACCCACAGAGAGGAAAGAAACAGAAAAGCTTGAAAGCAGGAACGATGAGTGAGAAAAGGGAGGAAAACTCAGCTAGAAAGTGAGCGTGAGGAGGCGAGTGGGGAAGAAAGGCAACTTCAACAGCCCCCTGGCAAATCCACAATCCCTTGGTGTTTCATCCTCGTGAGAAAACAAGAAAAGAGTGTCTGAGCAATACTGGCATTTCACACAGACGAAGAGAGCAAATGAGCCACAAAGACGCCACTGCCGTCACTATTAATCCGCTGTCACTTTCTTCTGCCTTTATCCACAGAGGGATGTGGAGCAAAAGGGGAAACTTGAAAAAAAAAATTGAAATAACTTTTTTCTGCAGCAAGGGTTTGGTCTGATTTTAGAGAAACTGTTTCTAAAAGACAACAATGACTTTTTAAAAGGATAATTTCGCTTCACACTTAGTAATTATCACTTAACAAATACAGCTTATACTGGTCTAGTCTTTGGTCAAAAACTATTGCACTGCAGTGGGAAAATTTTTGATGTTGCTCCTACATGAAAAGTTATGAGATCAACATTGTTATTCATTTCGAAGAGGCGTGTAAATTAGCACCGAAATTCACTGCAATCCAATTATTTATCAAAACATTTGAATAAAAAAACAAAGCCAATCCTCAGGGAACCATCAATGTCAATCAAACAGTTGAGACGTCTGTGCAAAGTTTTATTGCCACATGTCAAACGACCAACTCACAGTACTGCACCTACAACTATTCAGCCACGAGTTTCATTTTGGGTTTTTGTATGAGGGTCATCTTTTCCCCCAACATGAAAAATTGTGAAAGTGAGAAAAGTGGTCAGCTTGAAATGTCATTGTTCTATTTGAAGCTCTTGGTGAAGTAATGCACCACCGTACACTCACCCAAATATCACACTATCAAAACTGATAAAAATGTTACAGGGAAACAGGCTCGTCTTCCTACAGCCTCATTAGTGTCAAGGTATTTCATTGTTTCTCTACTGAAAGGTCAACAGAATGATGACGATGTCAGCGCAGAGCCAAGACTCATTCCTCTCCCTTCTGTCCTGGGGGAAACACACACTCCTGCTCCTACATCACACACACATATGTATATATACATACACACAGAAACATTAATGAAGAGTCGTTACTCCCAAAGCACCTGCCTGGCTCATGCTACATTCATCCTACTCATACATTCATTAGTGTGGTAATATACGCAGGCTTAATGGAGTGTGTATGAAAGTGCACTAAGCTCCCTACAAGAGACGATGCAGTGCAGCTTATGACTACTCCCATAAGGATGAGGAGGATACAATGCACACATATTTGCTGGAGTTGTGACAGAGATTGGTGGGAAAATTACGATTTGGGACACAGTAAATATAAATATATCAAACTGTCCCCAGTGATTGCCTGCAAGGGATTTGTTTTATTTCATTCCCATGGCATACAGTCTTTTCCAGTGTGTAGCCATGGATGACCTAGTTGTGTGTAGGGGAATCCTGTCATGTTTTAACCAGGTGTACGTGCTGCGATTATAGCAGCCCAGCACAGTGTTTCGCACAGATGGTTCATTCCCTGCAGGTTATAGGTTCACCTTAACTATTCTTATCTGTCCCTCCGTTTTACAAATACACACATAAACGCACTATACCGCATCATTAATATTAATGGTAGGTTCAGCCTCTCAGGCTAACAGCCTCAGTAAAGAGGACATTATACAGCCACGGGGGATAAAAAGGCTCAGAAGTAAGAGTCAAGGTCACTGCTATAATTCAGCTCCAGCTCCAGTCCTACAGGGAAACTTTCAGTGTTATAACAGTGTTGTAAGAAATGAAAATACTGTTTGGATTGAAGAGAAATATTAAATGTTCGGGCAGAATGTGTAGGTCTGGCTGCATTTTCTATTCATGATATTCTAAATAAGTTTAGTGAAATTGTGCTCTTGCCCCAGGTCTTTTTATTTGAACAAGCAAGTCTCTCAAAAACAAAAACTTTTATTCATGGCCTGGCACTCATCCCAGGGATTTAACTCTATTGCATAAGCCTTCAACCACATGCTTAGAAAAGCCTCAGAGATAAAGATGTTTCCCTATTTAGGGACAAGTCTGGTTGTTTAATCTGCATTTTGATGTGAATGAGGTCAGAGCTGTGTTTCTAAGAGAGACTAAAAGGAAGCAGTTTCAGTCTGCTAAGAGAGAGGGTCAATTGGGCAAGTGCAGTAAAGCATATTTGGATAAAAAATGTATGAAATACACTGAAATAAAAAAAAAAAATCCACAGCCTGCTGCAAAGAATCACAAGCACAAGTCGATGCACACAAATAGGATTAAGAAGCCACCAGATCAGTGGAAATGTTCAAACAAAAAGATGTTTACATGTCACGTAGAGTCACAGGAGACATGACAGGTCCCTCCCACCTGGACTAAAACTCCCCACTCACCCATCCTATTTGTGAGTGGGATTGGTTTGTACGTGTGTGTATAAGGACGTGCAGATGCCGACTCAAAACATATAAATTCATTCTGTGAGTTAGATGAGGACAGGGAAGGGAGGCAGAGACATTTAGCATTAAAGCCGAGTCTGGCAGAGATAAGAGCATGTTTAAAAATGACAGGAAAATTACAATATGCTTAGAAATGTATCAAAAAAATGTATTTCCACACGTTATCTTGTATCAAAGCCTCACTTGGCACTTTTATCAGTAATGTTGAGGACAGATGAGAAAATTTGGATAAACATTCCCCCTTTTTTCTGCAATTTTCAGACAAGAATCAAAAACCTGCAATGCAGCCAAATCTAAATCCTCTGGGGAAAAAAAACACGAGCAGAAGAAAAGGGCACATCAGTTTAAAAAGGAGCTAAAAATGCCTCCTCCCTCCCTACAGGGAGCAGCAGGGGTCAGTCTGGAGCGGAACTGAGACCAACTCACCCATTTAAACAAGTAAAGACAAATGAAAAGGGCACATCAATTTGGAGTGGACGTAGGCACAGCGTCTCTGTCTCAGCACAGTGTGTCTCGCAGGCTGTATATTAGGCTGAAAGGGACTCAATGGGGGTGAGGTCCATCACTAAATAATGAACTCCCAGCAGCACAATTACTGAGCATGATGGCTGCTTTCATCTTAACAGAGAGAGACGGTGTGTACTTGTGAAAATGTGAGTCTGGATGTTTGTATTTTAACTATATGCATCTCTGCTGGTGAAGCAGTCCACGTCTGTTTGTTTTTCTTCTGCCTGTCCACTCCCTCTGAAAGTCCTGCGTGAACAGAGTGTGTGTTTGATGAGTAGACTTACGGAGCTCGCCCACTTTCAGGATCTCACAGAGCATCTTGGTCAGCTCGATGCTGCTGCGGCCAAACGGACACTCGTGCTTGTCTTCCCGGCTGCTGTTTTCCAGGACGATCTACAAACACAGACGATCAGATAAGCCAGGTAAGAAAACAGGAACGTTTCCTCAGGACAAAAGATGTCGCAATACATTAACTGATGAGCCCAAAATGATGCTCCTAAAGCTGCTTCAGCTACAAGTCTGTGAACTGCAACACAATCAAAACATAGATTTTAAACCAGAAGTCTTTATTTACAGAATCTTCATAATATTACATTGTATTAGTTGTATCCCAGTCATACTCAGTCTCACTGGGTGGTAGAGACATACATTGGTTTCTGCTACAGTACTCTACATGGATGGATGGATGGATGGATGGATGGATGGATGGATAATATGTTGTTGCACTGGCAGAGCTCTTCAATTCTACATTACCTTGTAGTTGAGTACAAATAAAATGCATTATCATTAACATACACTGCTTGACACACTGGAGGTAATTTTTCCATAAACAGTGTCGTTATGGTAGATATTATTTTCTGACCTTATCGGACCCCTTACAACTATCTGCCCGGAAGTCAGAAAAAAAAAAAAACTTCAAAAAAATTCCCTCTAATTATGTGGTTGGTGGCAGCTCGCCATAAATGAGGCCATCAAGGTCCCAATCATTTTAGCTGGTGACAGTTTAATTTTGGAAATTGAAGCCTGTGTTTTCCTCCTCTGGTCGACTGATAAAAGCTGAGTTGGCTCGACCATCACGTCACGTGAATCACAAGCTGCACTTGACGATGAAACACACACGCAGACCTGCAGGTGTGGTGATTAAACTGTTGCATGCGTCCAGCTGATACAAAGGAGTATTTGCCACAGCATAAAAGGAAATGCACGCAGTTAACCTACATCACAGAAGTCTATTAACCAGGAGTATAAAACATTCTTACCTGCCATGTGAAAATGAAAATATTTAAAAGGCACAGTAACTTCTCTTGTCTAGGACGAGCTATCTCATGAAATACAGTTTTAGCTGAAAGAAAAGTTGGAGCCGAGCCAGAAACTACAAATAAGGGACTGAGAGCTGGAGGCAGGAAGGGTTGGTAGGAAGCGCAGGTGATGAAGGGAAACATAACACCATAGAAATCACTGTGCAGTATGAGTGTGTGTGTGTGTGTTAGGGTGTCCACATGGCACGGCTGCCTGTGTGTGTGTGTGTGTGTGTGTGCTTACTCTGATGTAGGCGTCCTGGTGGTGTCTGGCAAAGTACAGCATGTTATCCAGAGCCAGCATGCCTGGAGGAATCTGTGTGAAATCCACAGCTGGATTCACATGGTTCTGAGAAAAACAGAAGCGCAGGGTGAGATATATACTTTAACACACACGACAAAAAAAACCAATCTTCTTACTTGTAGAAATAATCCACTGAACGTGCTATTTTTTCACAGCACAAAGCAACAGTCGGGAAACCACACGAACAATATCACTTGTTTCCTACTGATGGACCTTGGGTTTGAGACTCATTTCAGTGAAGCTGCATGTTGTCCATAAACAGCAGTGTTCAAAAGCAAGACTCGGTGCTGACTGACCACTGAATTTGCTACAGTATTAATATTTAATTGTAGATATGTGATATTTTCTTCCACCTTGAGCTTTATTATTACACAGAAACTTTTACAAAACCCCTGAAAACTTGAAGCCAGCAATGCAAATACAGAAACACGTATTCTGTATTATTCTGTGTACAACCTCATCCCTCTGAGTTAAGTGTCATTGTTTTCAGTTCCTTTAAAGCAACACCAAATATACTATATCTATTTCACAAATGTCCCTGAAGACACCCAGACATGTTCAATATGTTTTAGTTTTTTTTTTTGTTTTATGCAACCCCATTTTCACTGTGAAAATAATGCACATCAAGGGCATAACTTCCTGCATTTCAAAAATTTACAGAATTATATTAAAAAAATGTCTGAGGTTTTGAATTTTCTAGCCTTAATGGAAAAGTTGACATTTTGCAGATGCATACTACAGTTTTTAAATCAGGCCATGATACTACCTTGAAACAAGTTTCTGCAAATTGATAATCAGAATTTTTTTAAATGAATGTGAACTGTGTGCTCCCTGAAAGGTACACTCTGAAATAAAACAAAAAGGTTAAATTATACTTTGTAAAATGGTCATTTGTCATTTCAATTTGGTCTAAACCCATTACCTGAACCATGAAGTGAATAGTAAACTATCTTCTCCAGCCCCAACACAATCGCCTCCCATAACATCTCAATACTGCATCAGATATGCAGGAGGATGCTGCTCGTGCTGCCACAGTCTGTCATACTTAATTGCTCCCAGATACCACAGAAAAATCCAGTCAAATAACGATTAAAACCGCAGATATTGCATGCAAACACATCAGTCTTGGGTTTAAAAGGCGACACAGGATGTTGAAGAGGAAGGCGACGGGGAAGAGGAGTGGAGGAAGTGCAGGATGAAAGAGGAATGGAGGACACTGAGATCTGGCTCATCACTTTTGTAATTCTGCCCGACAGGAAGCAGACTTTTGAGCTTAAAACAGAAACAGATACTCAGGCGCATGCACATCTTGGAAAAAATACCCCCCCCCCACCTTACCCTCTCACATGGACTGTGATAAATACTCCAGCATAATGCAAGAATCCCGACTTAAAAAGAACCTGAAGGCTTTAAATGGCAAACAAATTATCTCTGCAGTGATAAGGTCTAGTTAATGAAACAGGGCTTGTATGTGTGCATGTGTGTGCATGTGTGGTAGATTTGTGTTTGCGTCTGCAAGCTGTCAAGCGTAGAAAGAGGACTAAGGTTTTTTGGGTGGGTTTTCTTCACATTGTGAAGAGAAGGCAACCCAATTGGCCTTATCTTTACCGAGCACACTGCAGTGGGAAGAGCCCCGAAACAGCTGTGGGCTTACACTGTGTCACAATGGGTTTAGTTGAGGTCCTTATGCTACAGTTAGGCCACTGCATAAAATACACAGTCACTCACACACACATCATGACAACACAGGGGGAAATGTGGAAGAATGTGAAGTAAATACAATTTAGGATGAATGTAATTCAGAGAAGATTAAAGAGCCTGAGGAGAATTTACAGTAGAAATGTTGGATATCATCAGAGAACAAGCAGGTTTTTGCAAAACTCACAATGAAGCCGAGCTTTTTGTAGTCGCGGGTGTACATGGACTTGCGTTTCTCGATGCTGCCGCTGTTGTTGGGCTCACACTCCACGTCGAAGGCAATTCTCCGCAGCTCAAAGATTATGTCCCTTTGAGCCTGCACACGCAGAGAAGAATATTAAAGTGCTGCTCAGAAATCCATCTGTCTTTTTGTCCATTCACCATTTTATAATTTAGGAATACTTCAGCCTCATCTTTGCTGTCTGGGGTCTCGTAGAGCCCATGGCAATCTGGCCAACAGCCAGTTCCCACCACTGTTTACTCTGACCATTACTTGGCCAAACCTTCAATAATAATAGTTGTTTTTTTCCTGACCCAAACTGCCCACAAGCTGCAGAATAAAAGATGAATGACTGTTTGCTGGTAGCTGCGTCATATTCAGTTGAGGGATTCCTCTGTGACAGGTACCATGTTTGTTTTGCCTTTTCTTGGGAATTCCTCGTTTCATCTTCATCTACACCCGCAATGAAGACTGTACTAGGAGAGACAGTCCTAGTCTGACTGCTTACTCTTCTTCCATAACAACCTCCAATATGAACAGAAACATTTTGTGATATTCTGTATTTCTCTGTATGTTAAGAATAAATTAATCCTACAAATAAGTATCGCCTTTGCAGTGTAAAAAATAATTACTCTGTTCTCCATTAGCGGTCCAAAAACAGTCAAAATATACACAGGCACTGTAGTTTATTTTCAGTTAATCCCAAATATGTATAATTTCATTATTCTACTGTCAGAAACCACAACTCCATCACTCCATCAAAAAAAAAACAACGCCTAGCTGTCTGTGGGTAATATCTGAACATCAAACTACACGTGTGTGATCCATTTTTAAAGACTAATGTTGGAGCTAATTGTTTGGGTCTTTTTAGAGAAACACAGAACAGCAGCAGCCTCATTTTATAGAAGTAGTTTCATTAGGACTGTTTTACTGTTCATCTACAAATATAATTTTTATCTACTTCTTCATAACTATATAAACAGACTATAACTCAGACTGAGCAGAACTAAAGGAAATACAAGATGGCCTTCTTTACTCATCCACTGTTTATCTATCAATCAGTCCCTTCATTTATCACCCTTAATGGCTGCATGTCTCAATTCGCACCTGGTCCTGAGGATCCATCTTGGTCATCATGCGGTCCTCCAGCAGGTTGAAGGTGAGCACCTGCAGCACGTACAGCTGATGTGCCATCTCATCATTGATCGGTGTGGGACTTCTGATCACGTTCTACATGGAGAAATAGGGGAAGTGAAGGGGAGAGGACGGGTTTTAGGGTCAGAGAGGCGAGAAGTAGATTTTGGAGAAAGACGACAGGAGATAACAAAGAAAAATAAGAGGATTTGAAAGTGAATGACGAGGATTAGAAGGCAGAAGTCGGATGAAGGAACAGAAGAGGGAGAAATGAGATTTCCCACAAGGGAGAGATGATGAAAGACAGAAAAGGGAACAGGTGTGAGATAGCGACTACAGTAGATAATAACCAGAGGTTTGAGGCAGCGGAGGATGTGGCAGGTGTCACTTTCCTTACCGATATCAACTGGGGCAGAGGTTGAAACCCAAACACAGATAAAAAGACTGACAGACGGAGAGACAGAGGGATACACTTGAGAGGTAAAGAGGAGAAGGGGAGACTTACACTGAGGATGATGGAGCGCAGCTGTTTCTGGGCAAGAATGTGGGCCATCTCCTGCAGAGGGAGAAAGAAAAGGAAGAAGAGACAGAGACAGAAAGAAAGAGAGAATTTTGGAAGAGCAAGATGAGAGGGAAAGATGAGACACAACAATATATAAAGACAATACACATGTCTTAGGATTGTCTAGTTTGAAATGAGATATTAAGGCGGGCAAAATAATAATTTAAAAAAAGTGCCACGGCACACTGCAGCAAGTATGCAGTGACAGGCTGTTTTTAAAAAAAAAAAAAGAGAAAAGAAAAGGGAAGCCATCCGAGAAAAGGAACTTAAAAAGGGATACTCAATGCTGATGTCGTCTACAGTGCAAACTACAAAGTGTGCTAATCAAGGGTGCACTTACTGTCAGGGGACAATTTAGGATGTCCACAATGTGCTCATCAAACTACCATATCGTGTGCAGAGAGGAAGCAAATTCAGAGACAGAGAGACAGAGAGGGTGAGTGAGTGAATGTGGAACAAATAAAAGTCTGAGAGGAGGTTAAAAAAAAATAAAAAAATCATTCCTTATCAGCGATGCAGCATGTAGTGGGAGTGGGGGGGGGGGGACAGAGTCAGCAAAATGGTGAGAAACTGTGGGGATCATAATAATAGCTTTACTGATGGTCAAGTCCTCACCGCACACACGACACACACACTATCCATCTTTATAGACACATACAGCAAAAAACCGAGAACCAAAATATCCTCAAAAGCCTGACACGTTCTGAAACTGTTTCACCACATCACGTGTTAAAGCTGCCTCTCTGCAGAAATAAGATGACATGCTGTAAACCTTTATTACCACACATGCCTTCACCAAAACTAATGCACACATAGTTTATTTACCGCCTAAAACAACCCAGTATGGTCGCTTACAATTACTGCTAACCAAGCACATCTCAGCAGACCTACTCGATAAATTCAGCAGAAGAAGCTCATCAACATTTGTATGCAGCAGTGCTGTGAAGCTTATTTCCTGCTGGTGCATCCTCAACTTTGTGTACTGCATAGGAGAAAAGCTGTGGGTTGGCATCATTCATTATTAATGTCAAAGCGCATCGCTGGACCCTATGGTGCTGATGCAAGGGATCATGTGATTAGCTACAGGGCAATGCGTGACATAGGTGAAAGAGAGAGAGAGACACGACTGGAGGAATGGGAGCATGGTTGAGCAAAAACATCACTTCAGCAGAAAAGACCGGGAAGAAAGATGAGTAGGGCACTTTTCTCACTTCCCCACAACTACATTTTAGTGATGCACTACACTGCAGATGTTTTTTAGACTCTGATGCTTCCTAGACACACACACACATACACACACACACATGGTAAAGTCTCACAGTACAAAAATGCTGATGTTTGCAACATGAAAAGATGTACAACACTATAATGCAGCACAGTGTGTATATGGTGTGTGTGTGTGTGTGTACATGGTGGCCTCACCTGTCTCTTCTCCTCAGGAGCTTTGAGGAATAGAGCATTGATGACAGCAATAGTGTAGGTCTGGATATCCTGATCAGTCCTGTAATAAAAAAAAAAAAAGCCAAAGAAGAAAATTAAATATGGAAATAAGCAGTTTATGATTGCCTGCCCATGTTGTCAGAAATGCATTTATCACTATGGTGCTTTCAAGTTAGAATAATTATTGTTCACACATGCTGATTCATCCACTTACCCCTGAAGATGTGGGATGAGCTGTCCAATGGTGATCTCTTGCGCCACCTTGTGGTAGAGATCCTGACTGTTCAGCACCATGGACTCCAGGATGGCCAGGGAGCGCTGCAACACGGCTGTGTCCATTGCTGACTTGTTCACATAGCTGGCAATCTGCAAGAGAGATTAGTCAATTATAATGCAGCCAGACTCAGGACAAATACCTCGTTACATATTTTACTTCATGGGAAATCAGTACGTCAAAAATGTTCTTTTGGTGTCTGCAAATACACATTAGGCCCAAACTGTTACTATATCTTAAATTGGGGGATGGTAAATAAAACTTGAGCCATGCCTTAAAATAATGCAGCTAGTAATACAGTAATACTAGTAATACAGATACACAGGATACAGTATTTCTACATTGGTATATGCTTATGTTTATAATTTCTAATGACATAAGCACTGATGGAAAAGGAGAAAAATCTACATAACTATAGGTTTTATTACGCTGAGATTATTACCAAATAGTTTTCAGATATTAACAAATGCCACAATGACTGTATCAGCAGAAAAAAACTAAACTTTCAACCTTACATTTATTACATAAGCAGTGAAAGACATCATGTTTTAAATCTAAATTACTATAACAGCATTATGACTGTATGTCTTCTTAAATAAAGCCCCTGTTTAATGATGCCTGTAGATGGCTGACCTTCTTGATGAAGGCCACAGAGAAAGTGTCCCAGGAGACGATGCCGTGGTCCATCAGCTCCACGAAGGCCGTCAGAGTGAAGGACAGCAAGTCTCCGAAACTACAGGACAACACACATACACACACACACAAACCATAGGAAACTTCTCTCTGCCAGATGGCTTGGAGCAGTGCATGGCTGCAAAGCCCAGATGGCTGGAAACACAACAAGGAATGAGCAGTCAGCAGAGACAGAGAGAGGAAGAGGTGGCGGAGAGGAGAGAGGGCAGAGTTCAATGCTGCGACCGGGTTTGCTGCAGAAAGGCAGAAAAACAAAACACAGAGACAGGGAGAGAGAAAGAAATGGGACAGAGGTGTGAGATGCAGAGCAGACAGACTGGCCTTCAGGTAACAGCAGAGGCCCTCAGAAGGTCAGCGGGAGCCGGGCAGCCAATCAGGACCAGAAAGCTACATTATAGAGTGAAGTCATGCAGTTACACAAATATCAGGAGAAATAAATCACTCTGCGAGAGTCACAGGAGGCCAAAGCGAGGAACAAAATTAAACAGCTGCTATATTTTATTACTGCTGGAAGAACTTAATGAGAAATGCATGAATCTTAATCAAATATGAAATAATAGGTTCGTGCCTGCTCATAACTCATAATATAACACAAATTAAAAGTTACCTCTGTTGTCTACAAAAGTTTTAAGATGCTGATGTTTTACCACCAGTAGATTTTACAATACTGCCCCCTAGTGGTCACAACTGGCATTGCAAAACTGTCCTGCACTGAAACATTTGTCTCATCTTTTATGCAGCATATTAATTTACGGTAAGTTGCTTTTACCAGTGTGACATGAAAATGTAGGTGCAATAAATGTTTTATGGAAAAATGCTGTATCGTAAAGTCGAAACTGTCAAAGAGGAAAAAATCAAACAGTTTCCTGATGAATTTTTAAAATTTGTTTTCAGAGCTCAAAAGCCGGTTTTGAACACGATAGCGTGTTCGCCATCAAATCCAAAAAGAAACCCAAAATGATGAGACACAAATATTCCTACATAGGTAGTGGATCAACGGAGAGCATTACGGGTCAGTGCTGCTGCATGGTAGATGATTGGTGAACAGTCACATGGACAATTTGTCACCGACAGCTGAAGAACAAAGAGGCTTTTGCAGATGGAGATTTAGATGTCAGTAAAACTCTACATGATGCTACATGAAAGCATAGGATACTGACATTAGAGGTTAGATCATAGATAAAGAAAAGAAACAGATAGATGATGATCCTGTGGTGACACAGGCTATAGGCTAATAATGTTCAAGTAAAAAAGTAGCTTTAAATCTCCTCACCCTGAGCACCATTTTGTAAAGAAGGCCAAGATTTAATTCAGGGTAAACACATACTTGAACTGGAAGGAATAATAGAGTTG
>OOFC01030871.1:26959-41081 GCA_900323345.1 Pseudochromis fuscus | reverse complement strand
CAACACTGCATTGTTTTAACACAATATTTTATTATTTTTAACCCAAATTTTGTGGATTTAACCCAACATTTGATGATTTTTATTGACATTTTATTGATTTAACCCAAGACTTCATTGTTTTTACCCAGCATTTGATTGGTTTAACCCAACATTTTATTAATTTAACTAAACATTTTGTTTTTTTTTCCCCCAACGTTCAGGTAACAACAGCAAAATACCATGTAAAACTACCAAATGTTGGGTCAAAACAATAAAATATTGGGTAAAAACTGAAAAATACAGGTTAAAATTGCAAAATGTGAAGTCAAAACAACAAACTGTTTGGTAAAAACAATCTTATTTTGATGGTTAAATGAACCCAGTATGTAGTTAGTCCAACATTTACCCAGTTCTATGTTAAAACAATGCAACATTTTTCAGTGTGTACGTCCACAGCTGACCTGGTGAAAGTAAAGGTGCAGTTATGGGTCATTATCTCCATGAGTCTGATACAAAGTGCAGTTTTGAAGCCAACACAGACCAGTTAAATGAGCATGTTAACACACTGACCTTTAATTAGAGAAGTGATAAAAGAAAAAGGGGCAGTTCGTGCATTAATAAACTCTTCACTATCAGTGTCTTTTAACTGTTGTGCTGCTGAACTTCTCAGTAGGACACATAAAAGCAAAGATTTAAACCTCATCTGGGTGCAAATCTCATGAGTAAACAAGCTCCATTCATCCTCGGCAGAGCTGTGTCAGATTTAACGTCTGAGTGACACCGGAGCAGGAGTCTCTGACTGAACTTCATAAGTATTGACTGAACTCTCCCGAGGCCCTGAAGGAACAAATGTGGAGGTTTTTGAACAGGAAGACAACCTCCTCATCACATCGTGCTGTCAGTCCGTCCGAGCTTGAATCTCCTGAGAGCCTCCCGAGGATTAAATGAGTGTGAGATACATGTTAAGAGCGAAGGTCATGGGTCGAGGGGCCTGCAGGGTTCAGGGGTAAACACTCTGCAGGAAGACGTGATGTTCACAGCCCGGTTTGTTGTGTGCTTTAACCACACGCTCTGTACCTGCAGACGCCACAGGTTCAGTCATTTGATTCTGCAGGTGGCCGGAGACTAAACATGTTGAGGTTTCATGGACAATTTCAGAGCACTAACGGCTCTGTTTTCTGTTTTGGATGAAGTGAAATGAGGAAAATCTCTCATCTGGTCGGGACGCGGTGAATGAGAGTTTTTGTTTTAATGATGGCAGAGAAATTTTAGGTCACTGGTCTGGAGACGAACTAATAAGACGTCCCCCACAGTTCAGCAGGACACCCAGACTGACAGACACAAAACAACCACAAACAAGAAACAACCAGTTTGTTTCAAGTTGGTTATGTTTGTTGTAATTTTGCATCTGACCATTGTTGTTTAGCATCTTTGTGGTTTTGCTGATTATGTATTTCACAGTGGTTGTTTTGTGTTGTTTTAAAATAGTTTTGCATCATTTTGAGATTGTTTTGTGTCTCTGTGAGGATGTTTTGTGTTTCATTTAAGTTGTTTTGCAACTCTGAGGTTGTGTAGCTTCTCCACAAAGTTGTTGTGGTTCTCTTTAAGGATGTTTTGTGACAGTGTGAGGTTGTCTTGCATCTCTTTGTGGCTCTTTTGCATCTCTGTGGTTGTTTTGTATCTCTTTGTGATTATTTTGTGCCAATGAGGTTGTTTTTAGAGTCTTTGTGGCTGTTTTGTGAGTCTTTGTGGTGGTTTTGTGTCTTGTTGCTATTGTTTTGCATGTCTTAGAAGTTGTTTTACTTCTCTTTGAAGTTGCTTTGCATAACTTTGCAGTTGTTGATTTCTACTGCTGTTTTTTAAATAGTTGTTTTGCATATTTGTGTTTGCTTTTTTCATCTCGTCATAGTTGTTTAACTTTGTAAGTATTGTCTTTGAGGCCTTTCACATCATTGTCATCGTTGTGCATCTCTTTGTGGTTTATTTGCATCACATAATAGTCATTTTGTGCCATTTTGTAGTTGTGTTGCATCTCTTTTTGATCTCGTTGCCTCTCTTTCAGTGATATTTTGCAGGTGAAGTCCAGGAGGCTCTGATTTCTTGCTCATTCATTCATCCAGCTCTGATCACGTTCCTGTGTATTTCAGTGTAAATGAGTCATAAGAGATCACAGCCATGTTGCTCATCACCTGAACAACCTTCTTTTCTCTCTCCTGGCCCCATGAGTCAACATCTAATTGAGGTGCACAGTGGCATATGTCATGCTCCTACATTGTGTTCCCACTACTGTCCTTGGGGACTTCTTTTAACAAGGTGGGGGAATACCTGATCTCTCTTGTGCTTTAAGTGGTTAAATCTCGGGTTACGCTCTCCGCTGGGGGTGAGGCTGTTGCATTTTGTTCACTGTTTTCCCACAGAGCCTCGGAGCTGGGAGGCCTCAGTACGTCCTGTCCTGCATGAAACACTGGAAACCAGACACTCCTCTGTCCTCAATCCCAGCTGAGGGGATCGGAGCACGCAGGGAGATCATCTTTCAGCTCCCACGTCTGACACCGGGTTTACCTGAAAGGGCCACCCCAGGTTCAGGCCTGTCTGCAGATGTAGCTGCAGCTTCAGTTTAATCCATGACCTTTACCGACCGGGCTGCGCATCACACGCTTTACATTCAGATCGAGGGAGAAATAATCCCAGTGATTAAGCAGCTAAGACTTCTTTATCACTGTGCTTAATGCTCGATAGATAATAGACTCAGGTCGGAGTGTTTAAGTCTCACTACTCATCAGTAAAATGAAGATAAAGTAAATCAGTAAAATGAAGAGTGCAGACGCTTTATATATAGAATCATTTAGACAGACGATCAACTTTACTGGAAATACATGAAAAATGCAAATACATAAAAATAAATAATACTGACCCAGTTCTGGGTTAAAACAACCCAACATTTTTTAGTGTGGAATAAACATGGAAAGGTTTTATTACAGCTATGACTCTTGGAAAAGACATTTTTCATTTTTCCTGCAGCAATAACTTGAGACATTTAAGTCATGTGATCTAAAATAGTGAGTTTTCCCCTTTTCTGTGATGATATATTCACCATTGTTGTATCAGACAGTGAGTGCAGCGGTAAGTCTGATTCAAAGCTTCAAAATGTCTGAAAATTGCAAATAAATGAAAATATATTGACATAGAAAAAAAAAAGTTGTGTTTGTGTCTTTGTCAGAACGAACTGAAATTGATGGATTTCAGTTTGACACACAGCTGGTCTTCAGCTCAGTTCAGCTGAGTTCAACAGGTGTTTTTAGCATCAGACGTTCGGGTGTCGGTGCCAGCAGAGCTGCTGCTGCTGCTGCTCTCAGTATTTCACCCACTCAGCTTCAACATCCAGCCGCTGGGAATACACAGTCAGCTTCACCTTAGTTGGACCAGACTCTGCTCCACACTGTCCAACAACTGGAGGAAATATTTTTCCACCTGAGCGATGCTTCTTTCTCCTGGACAGTGATGTGGAGCTCTGTGCAAACCAAACGCCATTTATTTTGTCTGCCGTTTAAGATTGATGAAGAACAACAGGGAATATGAGAACACCTACGCTGGAAACACGCACGACTGTTTGGTTTATATTTAGACGGTTGGCTTATGATGATCAGAACTGCAGGTCATAATTTAACCACCTCTTTATTTCCCCCTACATCGGTGCTGACAGTGCATGTGGTGGATTTACAGCCTCTGAGGGACCTAATGAGGCCCTCTGGCATCGCAGCAGAAGTCTGGTTCTTGATATAAAGAAAGAATCCCACGGTTCAGCACAATGGGGATGTTTTATTTTCCGGTGGAGATGCAGACGCACTGAGTTTTTGTGTGTGTTCATACATTAACAGGTGTTAGCAGCTGTAACACCGGGAATGAGATGGTGTTAAGATGGCGGATTTCTGGAAGTGACGTTTTAACGCCGCCGTGTCAGACTCATCTCGACTCTGAGGACGTTACTGTCACACATCAGAGAGAGTGTTTCCACCGAAAGGTTAAACAGACAGCGACCTCCTCGTGGAGTCAGTGTGTTGGTAACACCCACCCACTGTGTGACACCAGATGTGAGGCCCTGTTAGCAGGACGGCTGTGTGGACAGCAGGACTCGTATGTCTGTGGACTGGTTCACTGCTGAAGTGTGGACGTCTCGAAAAATACTGACTGTACTGGCATTAAATTTGCAACAGATATTCCTTTACTCTGAGGATACATTTTTATCTCATTTTCAAGCATTTTCTTACATTAGCATTAAGCCATTAATTGTTTTTGCCTTGGTGTAAGTTTGTGCTCTCGTAATGTTTTGTAGTTACCGTATTTCCCGGACTATTGAGTGCACCTGTCTATAAGCCGCTATTGAATTTATTCTAACAGTTTCATATGGTCCACTCTGACCGGGTCTGATGTGACGAGATTAAATGTATCGGCGGCACGGAGCTTGCTAGCTTGTAAAAAGCTAACGAGCTTCGTGCCGCCGATACATGAGAAACACCGGTGTTTAAGTTCAAAGCGTTGGAAAAAAGTAGCGGCTTATAGTCCGGAAAATACGGTAATTTAATTTAATCCATAAGTGTTTCTTTGTTCTTTGAATGTATAAAGTAAAATAATCCATCAGTGGTTCAAAAAACATTCATACTGTAAACTGTGGACTGTATTCGATTCATTGTTGCCTCATGTACCAGTTCCTCCCTTTTCCTCCCTCTGTGCCATCTAAACTTTTCACTGCCCGACCATAGAGCTAAATATAACTGCCTTCAGAAGACACAATACGTTAACTGTGGATTATAAGACTAGACCGTCCTCTGTAGCCCCTGATTGACTGAAACCAGAGCAAAATCTAATTTTTATAATCAATTCAACTCGAGGATAAATGGATAATAAGCATTAGAGTTCAGCGAGCATGCTTGGAAATCTTTGGGACGTGGAACCTACAAATCAAAAATTTGAGACTCCAATTATAACCAGCAGTGGAGCTATGCAGCATAATTTCTTCCTCCTACAAAAACATGGACACCACACACCCCCACCGCCAGGCAGAGAGCCACGCCGTGGATTACTGCGGAAGCTGCACACTGGTTTCCAGCATGAACTCAGTCTGGACCAACATAAGGATTCTTGGTTTCCCAGTTTAAGTGCCGCTCGCTCCTGCTAATGGGCTGCAGGGAGGGCTGAGGAGTACATGGGAAACAAGCTTGTTAATTCATCTTACAGCGGGATTTCTATAGGCTTCTCTTACGTGACAAAAGGAGGCGAAAACAAAACCAGCTGCTTTTTCTTGGGTTTTGTTCTGCAGTAAAACCGACCAGTCAATGAAGCACATTCCTCACACGCAGCAGAGCACAGACATGTACCAGAGATTTCTGATATCACAAAAGGCTGAACACTTTACTACCGCACAACAACCACAGCAACCACAGCAACAGTGACGCCAAACTGAATCTTAACAGAAAATGTGTGATTACTGGAAAAAAAATTCTAATAAAATCACAACAATCAAGGTCCTCCAGGTCACTTTTTGTGGTAGATTTTGTGGTTTCATCTGAGTAACTGAGCTTGTTAAAAAATCAGATGTCTTGATGTTTGCTAGCACCTTGCATGGTTGCTCTGTTTCCAGTGGTGTGTTAATGGATTGACTGCAAGGCAACACTTCAAAGCACTTTGTAGATTTAATTCATGTGGATTTCATGTCATGTTCATGTTCAACGTCCTTAAGCTCATATTTAAATGTAAAGTTCCTGTAGTTAGAAAACTAGTTCTTGTAGACAAACAGTAGTTTAATACAAAACATTTAGTTTAATACAATGTGATTTATCTTAGATTGTTCAGATACTGAGTGCAGATGGTAATATTAATCAATTTATTTTTACATTTCATGTAAAGTTTGCAGCTATGTGAGCTAGCTACAGCTGATTTTAGTGACAGTAAAATCAACAGTCATCATCAAATAATGAAAAAACTTTCCTCTGTTATTGTCTCAAATTGAGAATCTATTGTTTTTGTTTTTTCAAATTAAAAATAATTTCAAGTGGTCAAGTGCCACTGATATAATATAAAACATAAAACAGAAGAATGGCTTTTAACAGATGATAATCTATAGATAGATTATGTTTTGCTGTTGCTGTCTGTTAGCAACATTGTGAAAAAGTGACTGAACACATCTTGATGATTTTGTTTTTAAGAGAGTTAAGGAACAAATCATTAAATTTGTGGCAAGATCAGAGGATGAGGTCCCATCTGAAAAATATCCCCAAAAATATGGGATGGGAGAAAGTTTTAACAAGGTAGTGTTGCTATTTCACCACTAGGGAGCAACAGTGTTCAGTGTTATAATATCAGCACAGCTGGATTATATCCTAACAGAGGTTTGTCCTCACTGAGTGCTCTCCACTTTGTTTATATATTGTTACATAGACACCGAGTCAAATGTAAATGACCAAGCTGACACCTTGTCTTGGTGGAAGTTGAAGATGATTAAACTGGCACGATAACATTTAAAATAAATGTCTCCAACTTCTTCTTCGTTACATTTGTGGACATTGTTGAATCTAAAGGTCAGTGAAGGTCTGAACAGCTGAACTACAGGACAGAAACAGTCTGGCTGCAGTTTACACTGAAACAAGCTTTGGATGTTTCCTAAATAAGACGCCACAGGACGAAGAGACGCCACAGGTTAGAGAGACACCACAGGACGAAGAGACGCCACAGGCTAGAGAGACACCACAGGACGAAGAGACGCCACATGTCTGACAGAAACAGACCCTTGCACTTTCTCTTCTCACTCTGAAATAAATACTAAATATTACAACTGATTAAACGCCACGTTGCATCATCAGACCACAGAGTTAACATCACCTGTACGTTACATCATCGTGCAGTTTGTTGACAGTGAGAGTGTTTGTTGACCTCAGCCGTCTGGGACAAAGACTGAGAGCCAGAACAGCCGGGTCGGTGACCTCAGCCTTCGCCCGAGGCTGCAGGGATTTCCCAGCACATAAACAATAGCGTGACTCCGATAGCTTCACACATACACATGTGTTATGTCTACAGGCCATGTGTCAGAGAAATAACACACACAAGCTAGGATGAATCGGATGAATGAATCCTGCTGATATTACTCCAACAAGTCAAGACAAAACTTCTAATAATTCAAACTAAAACACCTCCTCTCTGTACTTTCCAGTGCTGAGGTGATTTATTAGCAGAAAAGATTTACTGCTGGTCTCAGTTTTATATGACTCTGAATTAATGTGTGATAATAATTTATGTTTTCAGCATCCAAAGTAAAACACAGCATTAGTAGAAAAGTCACAACCTCCTGAGACCCCAGCTTTTGTTTGCCGTGCATTTTTAATTTCTCCAAGATCTTTGGGATTATTAGGTCCTGATAAGTCTAAAAACTAAGCATCGTCTTTGAACACAGAGTAGTAATAGTAGTAGTCATAATACATTAATTGATGTAGTGTGCTTTTGCTACCACTAAAAGGAAGAACAGTGTGTCCACGAACAAAGACAATAGGATTAGATATAGTGTCCACAAATGAGGACACATATGGACGCAGGGTCTCAGGAGGTCTTGTTAATAAGATATGCATGTAGACGTCACCCGTTGGTTTGTGGATTTTTTGTGGAGTTTGGCATTCGAGCATCACCATGTTGGTTCTTTGGAGCCAGAAGCTGACCATATTTGGATATGAAGGGAGGAGTAAAGGGGTGGGTCTGACCCTTGAACCTGAGGACACTGTCCAATGTGTATGAGACTGGAGTTCACCAGTGAACGAGCCTCCAAACCACCTGTAAATCATTGGAGACCAGACCTGTCAATCAGACTGACCACACCCCTAAATATTCCTCTAATATCGACTTAATGATGAAATGATTTTCACATGGACCAGATCACTGAGAGGAAGAGTAAACTAGGTAATGACATCAGAATGACTTGTGGAAAAAATGAGGTGAATGAAGTGAGTTGAGTTTTCTGGAGCCAGCCTCTAGTGGTCATCGGTGGTATTGCACTTTCCCCCCCTTCTGCATTGGTCTTTCTTTGAGACCCAGTCCATCTTTTATGTACAGTCTGTGGTAAAACTGTTCAAAGATCCACATTTTTGATGATGTTCTGTTTTTCTTTGTCTCACTTGACAACAAAACAATCATCTTCAGGCGAACCTCGGTCAGACAAAACACTTGATGAGGTCAACTCCGGCTCTGGGAACTCTTATTTTCTGACATTTTAAAGCCCCGATGATCAGCAGATCGACTGATATAGAAAATAATAGCTGCAGCCAACCAGTTATTTCTGCACAGCAGGATTCATGGGTTCCCTCCCGACCGTTCATCACAATGAGCGCGAAGCCTTCATTTGGTTTCTCTTTTAATTCAGTGCACTTCATTATGTTTCACTGTGTTTGCTGTCAATCAGCCGCCGCCCACACAAAGAAACCGCAGCCTCTGCCAGAACACTGTACGGGCTGGAAATTTTGGGCGCCTTTTGTTTTCCCGGGAACACAAGTTAATTTCAAGCTCGGTTTGACATAGTAAAAATTTGCACTTTAAAAATGATAAGAAACGCACAGGGAGACTGCTGATGATGTGTGGCGTGCACTGCTGGCAGGGAAACAGTAAATAGTCGATAAGTGAAGAAGAAACCCTGAAATTCGGCGTGTGATGCAGAGACGTCCTGACAGCAGCCGCTATAACAAAGCCGCATCTGTTCTGCAGAGACGGATGTTGGAGCAGCAGGGGAGCAGGTATGACTCCCCGCAGGCCTCCTGTTAAAGCTCTGGCTAATATTTCATTGATTTTCTCCATTTTCTGTGACAAGGCAGACGATTGGTTTCAAAGACATCACATCCTCAGAGCTCTAACCCAAATGTAGCAGCAGTGGAAAAAAAAAAAAAAAAAAAAGACAAGGCTTGAGGTTGTCGTGCCGGTGGGACTGCAGTCTGGACGGGCTTCACCAGGAGACAGAAAGAGGGGCTCGCCTGGTGAGAAAGCAGCTGCCATGACCCACTTCTCTGCTGCTCGTGTCTGGGTTTGATGTGGCGAGATGGACCGAGCAGACGTGGAACAAAAGGGGGTTTTATCTTTACGATGTCTGATGTTTGGTCCTGGAAATAAAAGTGGATGTGCAGAATCAGAAACAGTTCTCTGCATGAACGTTTGGATTCAGAGGTGACTAAAAAAACCACAAGAATGGATGTGCAGCAACAAAGCAACAAAGCAAATGGCTCAACGTGGAAACAAAAACAACAGGGTTCCCACGAAGAAAGAGTTTTCCAAAACATTTTCCAGAGCTGGTGCGATCAATGGGAATCATGACCTCGTAGTATAGTGGAGTTAATTTGTTGCAAAACCTGCAGCTGGAAACTTTAATCTCAGAGAATCTTTACGGTTTTTTCTTGTAAATTTGTGACTTTAATCTCAGAGAATAAGCAACTTTTTTCCTCATTATATTGTAAGATAAAATGTCATAGTATAGTCTGTCATAAACATAGACTGTAGAGTGTAATTTGTCGAGATGTTTTACTTTGGAAAGCTCCTCCATAGCCGCAATGGACTATATACACTTTAAATCTGATTTGTACACCTAGATAATGAATAAAGTGACTTCACAGTAAACCCAATTTGTTAATCTGTTCTCCATGTCCACATTTTCTTAATAAAAACAAACAAAAACAAAAATGTAGACTGTAAATACAAATGGAGGCAGCAACCAGGGCTCAAAAATGGGTCCAATGTAGAAGTGAAAAAACCTGCAATACACCTGATGACCACTAGATGGAGGATACAAAAAACTTAATTGATTTCAATCAAAAATCCTAATCCTAAAATTTAGGGGCGTGGTTAGTTTGAGTGATGGATGTGGCCGTCGATGAGACCAGTCCTGAAGTTGAGTCTCATACACTCTGGGTCATGGTCCTGGGTTCAGGGGTCAGACCCGCCTCCTCACTCCTCCCTTCTTATCCAAATATGGTCACTTCTGCCTCCAAGCAACTAACATGTTGACATTCAAACACCAAACTCCTGGATTCAAGATGCCACAAACCAACGGGTGATGTCACATTTGTCCATTTGATTTACAGTCTATGTTATTATGTAACAATTTCAGCAGTGCAGAGATCTCACAGTTACAAAAACTGACCACGGCAAATCTCTCAAAAACTCAATATCAGTCTAAACATTTCCAGGTTTTCCAGGACGTGTGGGGACCCTGAACAGGTCATGTGATACATCATCACGCCAGTCGCAGACATACTTGTCCAAATGACCATTCAAACGGACATAATCCTGAAAACCGCAGACGTTTTCCCATGTATTTCAATGAGTGTCAGCAGCCGGAGGGCCTGTTAGACGTCCCATCAACAAACAACTCAAGCTGTGTGTCAGAAAAATTCAAATCATCCTCCTGAACTTCTGCCAGATCACTGTGCAGCACATTCATCCCTCAACAGGCAGAAAAAATCCCTCACATTTCAAACAAGTGAAGAAAACCTTTCTTTGATTTCTTCATATTTTCCTGCAAACTGCATCCAAACAAACGTCCTCCCTCCTCCCTCAGAGTTTCTTTGAGATGCACTTAAACGTTCAGCCGCTGGCATTTATCAGAGTAATAAAAGAGCTCAAGTTGCTGCTGCGTTCATTCACCGGAGACTTACGACGGCAAACAAACAAGGAGAGTGAAAGACTAACCCCGTTGTTTGGAGTCAACTACATCCTGTACAGTATAATCCCTAAACGGAGGTCTTTTGTTGTGTTGGAGGGAGCTAACTGCAGGGCGTGGTGGTATTACTGTACCATACCTCCACAGAGCTGTCAGGGTGAAATACAGCTGCCTTCAACTCACACAAAAACCAAGGGAAAGAGGAGAGGGGAGCTCCTGGAGGGCCAGACTGAGAGGAGAGGTGAGGGGGAAACAGTAAAAAAAAGGCTTCAGCGATGTTGTTTAGTCCACACGGATTATAGTTCAGACACAACAGGCCTGCGGTGGAGCAGCTTAAATCATATTCAGAGCTCCGAACAAAATCAGGTCATTTCATAATGGGAATGTTGCACCCAAATGACAGACAGTTCCAGCCTCAGTGTGACAGTGATGTACAGTAAACGCCTCGGCGGGATGAAAACAGGCGAGGGGAGGACGGCAGTGATATGTGAGAGAGCAGCTCCGCAGACTTGTTATTATAACAGGACGAGGCCGTTTGTGGCCACAGCTGCAGAACTGCACAATATGAGCAGAGGAAATTGTGCTGATAAAGCTGCTATTGTTCCAGTGTGCCAAGCAGAACGACTAAATAAACACGACATGGGCTCGTCCGCCTCCCTGCTCCAAACAACAACAATGGAGAATGAGATGAATGCAGCGAGGTGCCGTGCATTACATTTAAATAGTGTTTCTAGTGTTTAAAAAATGAACATTTGCATCGTAAAGACTTCCACAATCTGCTCTGCATGAATATGATTGGATGTAGTAGATGAACCAATGACTGTGAAGCATGAACAGAGCAGCTGATGATAATCTGAGCACACAACTGAACTAAAGCTCTGCTCCATTAGTGGAGGGCCAGTAAGTGATAAGGTCTTACACAAGGTCTTACTTAATAAAAAAAATCTAAATACAATCTAATGGAGTCACAAACCTCGCGCTGAAGGGCTCAACAAAAACAGCCCACACATATATTGCATTTTCTCATATTAAATAAGAGTATTCAGTTAAAAGATGGGGTGTGATGAGTAAATTAAACCCACTGTGTGCCTGCAAATATTTCACAATAAAAGCCCAGTTAAGAAATGAAGGGTTTCTGCCCACTGAGACCTTTTATTTTAAAATGTTTAAAGGATGTTTTCAGTTTCTATTAACAGCACAGTACAGTAACTTTAATGTTTTGATCTGCTCCTCATCCTCATGATCAAGTAGAGGCCTGTCACCTCTCACAAAGGAGGAAAATAAAGGCCTCTGTAACAATTTGAGGATCCATACTCAGTCACATCTGGCTCCAAAAAAAAACAAAAACAAGATGTTTTTTCAAATGCCAAACACTGGTCTTTAGAGCACTTGTCCACAAACCAACAACAACATGACTGTGGCTACATTTATCTTTTATCTACAGTTAGTAAAAGAATGAAACCCGACACTATGAAACACCATGTGAAACCAAGACCCACATCAAAACAAGTACTGAAATATGACTAATTCAACTTATCACACAAAGGAAACAAAGTCCTGCCTACCACACAGACCAGCCTTAAATAGAGGCTGGAAACCTTCTGCAGTTTAGGTAAATACAGGCCTGAGCCACTATTAGAGGATTTATGGTATTTGTACAGTGGTTTGTTAAGTATGCTGACTTACTTTAGCTACTGGAGCCATGTAAATGAAACTGTCTTATAGCTTTTCCTTTACATTTTTTTTAGGCACACACAGTATTTTTATTTTATTGATTTTTCCAAAATTTGGTTAATGCCACAAAAGCATCGAGTCCTAAACTAACAGAATATAGTTACAGTCTTCAGAAGTCAAATCACAAACTAGAGAGGGACAATGAAAACATTAAGTAAATACCATATATTACATGAATAATAAAGGGTAAAGCTTGAAATATCGAACCTAAAAAACTAAGATAATCATGTCTTTGGCCTAACAATGACTCCTAAATCCAGCCTTAAGTTTATTTAAATAACTTGGGAGTTTATTGTTTTCCTTTTCGAGAAGGTAGAGGTTTTTGGGGAACTACTTTTAACTGCGTATTTATACTTTTCAGGTCAGAGCTGCTAGCTTAGCAATTTTTTTGTATGTTCCCAGTAATCTCATTAATTGTTTTGTTGAAAACAAGACAAACAACAAATAAAATCTGAAGATGAATATGGATTAATAACATATTGAGTGTATTCAGTGGCATTTCCAGCTGGTTGTTCCCGACTGCAGAGAGTTTCCCTCGGCATCATGAAAAAGGTTATTTCTTCACATGTGTTTTCACAGAAATAATAATATAATAGGAGAAAAACCGTATGCAGTAAATATAGATCCTCCAGGGGCTTCGTTAGCCCTGAAGACACCTCCTCGCTCACAAACAAACAAACATCTTTCACCTTTCCTACAGCATAACGTGGCCTCCTCACAGTATGTGAGTATAACGGGATGAAAATGAGGTCTGGGTAAAGTGGGTGAAGCAGGATGCGGCCCCGGGGGAGCTCCACAGACAGGTTGTATCAGGTCAGGATCGGAGCTGGATACCCTGCAGCGGCCCTAAGAGTTGGTATCCTGCCCTGTTTTCATTCCAGCCGTCCGCTCAGGGACCGGCTCTGGTGGAATTGGTTTAGCCCCGGGTGGTGGTGGTGGATGAGGAATCCATATTTCCAGCTAAATAGGGAAATCTGCACTGCTGTTCAGAGAAGCAGCCTCAGCGTCAGTGGTGGAAACCAGACGTGTGCGGCTCAGAGACAAAAGGCTCGCTACTCGCTTTGTTCCTTTTGTGCGGTTTTCATTCAGGAAAAAAGTTCTTAATCACAAAAATCTATGATTATATGAGCTCCTCGTATGTTTCTGTCTTGATACAGGACTTTCTGTTCTGTACTGGGAATCCAAATCAGGCCCGTGGAAAACAACAAATAATCAAAACAACAAAAAAACATAGTGTGAGTAGACCCACAATCAGGCTAGCAAGATAGCTTAGTGACTACCATTCCTCAGCTAACAGCTAGCATTTTTAGGTTAGCCACTGGCATTCCTCAGCGAATAACGAGAATTTTTAAGCTAGAGACTACCATTCCTCAGCTAACAGCTAGCATTTTTAGGCTGGCCACTGGCATTCCTCAGCGAATAACTAGAATTTTTAAGCTAGAGACTACCATTCCTCAGCTAACAGCTAGCATTTGTAGGCTAGCGACTGGCATTCCTCAGCTAATAGCTAGCATTTTTGGGCTAGCCACTGGCATTCCTCAGCGAATAACTATAATTTTTAAGCTAGAGACTACCATTCCTCAGCTAATAGCTAGCATTTGTAGGCTAGCCACGGGAGTTCCTCACCTAATAGCTACGATTAACTAATCATGTCAGTAATGTCTACTTTAATATTACTTATAACACAGATTGTTATTTCCAGTGTGATGCTAACATTGTGGTTTTACA
>OOFC01030871.1:7766-26939 GCA_900323345.1 Pseudochromis fuscus | reverse complement strand
AAACAACAAAAAAACATAGTGTGAGTAGACCCACAATCAGGCTAGCAAGATAGCTTAGTGACTACCATTCCTCAGCTAACAGCTAGCATTTTTAGGTTAGCCACTGGCATTCCTCAGCGAATAACTATAATTTTTAAGCTAGAGATGACCATTCCTCAGCTAACAGCTAGCATTTTTAGGCTAGCCACTGGCATTCCTCAGCGAATAACTACAATTTTTAAGCTAGAGACTACCATTCCTTAGCTAACAGCTAGCATTTTTAGGCTGGCCACTGGCATTCCTCAGCGAATAACTACAATTTTTAAGCTAGAGACTACCATTCCTTAGCTAACAGCTAGCATTTTTAGGCTGGCCACTGGCATTCCTCAGCTAATAACCAGCATTTTTAAGCTAGAGACTATCATTCCTCAGCTAATAGCTAGCATTTGTAGGCTAGCCACGGGAGTTCCTCACCTAATAGCTACGATTAACTAATCATGTCAGTAATGTCTACTTTAATATTACTTATAACACAGATTGTTATTTCCAGTGTGATGCTAACATTGTGGTTTTACATGAGCTCTTGGTTTAAGTTTCCAAACACTTTTTTTTCACACAAGCATAACACAACAAAACACACATGGAGCTGCAGTTGTTTGGAATATGAAATGATTTACAACGAGGGGCAATGTTCGCCCACATTACACCTCTGAGCCAGAGCAACGCAAATATAAACATCACTTCAAGTTGCGTCCAGATGAACTCAGCAGCAGAAACAAATGGCTGGTTAAACCAGGCAGCCATCCCCGAGCACATTCTTTCACCGATGGGTTTTTCATCTGCTGCGTCCTCTCTTCAGCATCTGCTGCTTAGAAATTTGAATACAGCATCAATCAAAGGTGGTAAAAGTTTATGGAAATGTTCCTGTCACGCTGACGGCCATTAGTTCTGTAAATGGAGGGTTTAGAATATCACAAGGAAAAGAATTCAGAGAAATGTGGTTTTTATTTTGGTAATGATTAAAAAATGTTCTTGCACTGAGAAGATTTTTTTAGAAAAACCTGCTACTGTGAATCACTTTGGAAATATCCTGGGTAATTTATTTTGAAAAACATTTATGTTGAAAACCGTCATGAGGAATAATGACGGAAAAGTAAAGTTCAGTTTTGTGTAAATCAGTGAACTACACCTCTCACTTCGCACATAATACGACACACACCCCAACATGGTCGTCACCTTGTCACAAGTTCAGGTGACCTCATTCTTACAGGATCAGGGATAAAATATTAAAACAGATAAAAAACACTACAAGTCTGTCATAGTTTCTGTTTTGATCGTGAAAGGAGAAAGTCAGGAGTTATCTATTTGAACGTCGCCATATTGGGTCAGGTCACATTGTTGTCCACATCTGTCTCTACTTTAAATAGATATTTAGGTAGTTGTAAACAGAGAAAAACCAAATGTGCACAGAAAGTTCATCAGTGTGTAAAATAAAAAAAGGATACTTCTCAGGCTGGTTGTCATGTATTTTTAATTTATATGATTATTTTATATGGGCCTCTGTTGAATTATGGATGCCTACAAGAACACATTAAAAACATGTCTCTTTAATATATTTTGCAAAAGGCCTGTGACTGCTACTGCTAACAGCCTGATGAGGTGATCAAAGACAAATTCTGCTGATTATTTTACTTTTACTAAAAAAAAAAAATAAATCAAAAACTTGGAAGCAGTTTGTTTGTTGGACTTGTTCTAATATTAGTGTGCAGCACACAGAGATTTAACAAGTATACAGGTAAGAAATTGGTGTTTTACTATATGTATATACACATATTACAAAGTATAAAACTAGTGTTGCTGTGGTGTTGGTGTCTTAAAATGTTTGACTCCATTTGAATTGTGAGGCTTTCTGCCTTCAAACATATAATCTGGGTCAATGCCATTTAAAATGCAGCAGTACAATTAAAAAAACAACACAACCCTCGACTTGTATTCAGGTCGGTGAGCGTCAAAGGGTAAACCTCAGGAGTTTTGATGATGTAGGTTTCTGATTGTTGCTGTTATTGCAGACTTTGTCATGTTTTCTTGGTTGGACAGTCAAATCTGCAGCTTCCAATTTGGTGGTTTGCAGTTTTTTAGTATTAGATGTTCCTTGTGTGCTGTGGAAAAGTCTAATAGTAACTAAAATGTTTCAAAAATGCTTCACCACTAAACTGAAAAGCAGAAAATAAAAGTGTTTTTTAGAGGGCAGTAACCGCATTTAAACAAATTATCTTTCTAGAAACTAAACAATCTCCTTTACTTTCTCAACACACCTGACGTTCTGGGAAAACCAAAGTCAAAATCTTTTCCCACTTTTGCTTCTGCAGCAGAATTCAGTGCTTTAAAAATACTCTGCAGAGCAGCAACGGTTCCCAACTGTTGCTAAATCTATACATATTAAATGTGAAGGCCCATTTCTAACTACTGTGTGTGCGGCTGCCTTGCTCAGATTGAGTCTGACTGCACGGAGGGACATGGCATTGAGACGAAACCACTCCGGATGGCCGAGAGCAGAAACTGGATCAAACTCCTGGCCACAAGTCTGGCTGTGTTTGTGCATGAGTGTGTTTAAAGAAGGGAGAGACAGAAGCTATTTAAGTGGAGGATTTTAGGTGAATTAGACAAACTGGAGGTCCTCAGCTCTCCAACACAGTTGACGGAGGGGAGCCGACTGACTTTCTAAATATAAAACTCGGCCGTCTAGAGGACGTGTTTTGTGTCTGCGCAGCTGTTGACGCTGAGGTTTCCTCAGGGGAACATCAGACTGATCATTGTGTGCTAACAATCTCAGCCTTGTTGTAAACATCTGTTTTGTGTGCTAGCTAATGTGCTAGTGGCTCGTAGATGAATCTTTGCATGGCGGTGAGCGGCACAGAAACAGGGTTCAGAGAAGGGTTGTGAATGAAATATTTTCCCTCAGTAATGGATAGAAGATGTGTTTAACATTATCAAGTTAGATGTTGGACTTGCGACCCGTCCAGGGTGTACTCTGCATCCTGCCCATTACCAGCCCCCCACGACCACAATGGTGGAAGAAGATCAATGGATGGATGGAAGTTAGCTGGCTTGTTAGCTTTCTAACAAAACCCAATAGAAAAAGTGTTTTACTGAGTTTACGTTTAAATGCTTAAACGCAGATAGATTGTGATACCAGGTTCAACAGAGCTAAACTTAAGGCCTTTTTGGCGCTTGTTATATTTTTATTAGACAGTAGAAACTGTCACTATGGATAATAGAAACATCTTGTATCAGAGATTAAGGCGCTACATTCAATCCAAAACAGATCCGTGCAAAACTTACAAAAACCTAATGTACATACAAGGAAATCCACTATTGGGCTTGTGTCCTGTTCTAATGATCATAGGATGCTAAGTACCAGTAACTTGCATTTTAAGGCTAGTAATTTGCATTGTGTGATGTCTTTCTATCAATTTCTGTTCTATCCATAAAGCTATCAGCTGACTAGCTGACTTTGTACCAGTGACTAGCAAAGCCAGCTACATAACCAGTGGGTTGAATGATTATCTGAGGTCAATGAGACAGTGTGACTCTTTTTGTAGACTGATGAGGACAAGACCGTGTCCGACCTGCCAGTGGCCCCATCAGTCCTCACTGTAACATAAACATCAGCTCCTCTGGCCTCAGAGTAGTTTCTTTTTTTTGTTACACCCCCTGTACAATTCAGAGTGATGCAAAACTCAAAACAAACCCGAAGTTTCAATATTACTTAAAATACTGATTGTCTTTAAATTTGATCCATGCTAGCAGTATGGTGTTAAGAGGGGAAGTATTCGCCTGTTGGTCACAGTCAGTCCACCACTTTGGTCCAAACTGGAATACATCAAAGTTAATTTGTCACCTACCATCCTCAGACAATGAATCCTTATTTCCGCCCCCTTACTTTCCCACTAGCGCCACCATGAGGACATTTTGTTTATTGTTCTTCTGTTGGTCTGAACTGTCTGTTAGCAACGTTGTGGAAGAAATACTGAACAGATCTTCATTCCTTTGTTTGGGAGGTATTACCCAAGGAATAAAATCCATATCTGTTATAATAGACAAATACTTAAACAAGATAGTGTTGCTATTTCACCACAAGGGGGCAACAGTGTCCAGTCTAAACACTGGGTTATGGTACAGGTTTGTGCTCTGAGGGCTTTCTAGTTAATGCTAGTTGGCTAAGTGCTACATGCTAAAGGAAGATGGTGAAGATGTTACTTCCAAACTATCCCTGTGGTTAAGTTAGCATGTAGCTTGAAGCACCAGAGTGCCTGTAGTAACTTTCAGGTAACTTTCTGTTTCAGCTGTTGTTGTTCCAGGGTGTTGCCGCACATGGTTGCTGCAGCAGGTTGATGTAATGTGTTTGTTTCCATTCTACACTGAGGAAACATTGTTACTAGCAGAGATGTCCCTCGCTTCACCGTGTCTCATCATGTCTCCACCGCCCATGACCAACACCAAACCCAGATGTAAGCCAAACGCTCACTCTACTTTTCAGCCGCAGATCCCGGGCAGAGCTCCGCGTCCTGACAACAGCGACCAGAAAGCAATCAGAGCAGTCAGACCCGGTTCTCCAGAGCCACAATTAGATTTGTTGCATTTTCACTCCAGACTTGGTGTTGAGCAATCCGCCAGCCCAGACTACACCCTGCTATGAGTTCATTAAGAAACTACCCACACTACACCCATTCATCTCAGTCAGCAGGGTATGCAGGAAACCAGAACCCCATTTTTAAGCCATACCAGCGGTGCACAAAGACCCCGGCACGGATGGCTTACATTGTATCACTGACTTTCCTTCCACTCGCGTATTTGCTCAAGCCCTTTGGTATGATTGTGCTTTGTCTCCGTCACGTTGTGGTAGGATTAAGTTAAGAAAACATTTACGTGCAGGTACGACTGCGTGGGAGCGAAACCATGGTGAACCTGAGAAGTTAAATAGAGGAGGGAGGAGAATAGGTTAATGTGTACAGTGCAGTCAGGAGAAGCTGAAAGTGGGGCACTTGGCAGAAAGTCATTTGTCTCAAAACAAAATGGTGAGTAAGAGGGCCGGAGGTGGAGGCAAAGGTCAGGAATCCCTCTTAAAGTTGTGTTTTGTTGCCAGTGTGTGTTTTTCTGCATATGTGTGTGTGTACTTGGCTGCACTCTGGAGCGCCGTATTTCGTAAGCCAGAGGCACTGGCGGTCCTCGCCGTTCACCAACATGTTGGAGGGTTGAGCGAGCGGTGGTGGGGTGGGGGGAGCTGCCTCGTTCAGATCCTTCACTTCCCAGAATTCCCACCCGCATCGCCCCTGCCCGCAGAGCACAAAAGGATGGATGGATCCTCTCCATAAATAACCAGCAGAGCAAAGCCAAAACCACGATGTTTTTCTCTCCATGCTTTGTTTCAAAGCCCCGGACAGAAAGTAGCCCCGGTCCAAATGTGCTGGATCCATCACAGAGACGGAGAAATCTCTGGCACACATTTGAATATAGATGAAAAAAATAAATAAACAGAAGCACCGAGTTTGAAAACTGGAGGGAAAAAAAAACAGGTCTGCAGGTGAGATTATAAACAAGTTAACTTCAGTATTAATGCATGTTGGGTCTTTATGAAAACAGATATGTCTGGTCACTATGAATTAGTGTCAAAAAGATAATTATCCAAACGGTCAAGTAACAAAAAATGACTCCAATATCTTCACAATGGATCAGTAGGTTCATGTAAAATATTTACTTGTTACAATTTCAGCTTTTTTTTTGAGTAGTAGTAGTATTTGGGGGTTTTAAAGTGTTGGGTGGACAAAAACAAAAATTAAACATGTCACTTTATCATCTATTTTCTTTGTACCGTCTGCCACTGTGAAATAAAAACAGACTTTGGACAAAGACCGCTTTCAAAAACAAACTATTTTACAGTGATTTTGATCAATTGTTTAGTCATATTAAATTGTCTTGTATAAGGGAGAGTTTCCAATTTGTTTCCATTTTCTTTTGTTAAGTGAATAACTGTAACTTTGACTTCTGGGTTTGGTTTCATTTTGACTTGTTTGGGTTGTTTTAGTTTTATTTTGGCCCTAGTGGTCTCAGATGGTTTTAGGCTGCACCAGTTAGTATTTCCATACTAAAAATGGGCCAGATGTAACTGTGATTATATTTCATGATATCTATTGACAAAGGCCTCTGTGGAGTAATTCAGTGTCTTTCAGCTGTACTGTTGTAATTTGGATCAGTCTCAAAGTGAGAGTGTTGTTTTTTACAGCACAAAAACTGAATAAACCACTGGCTGATTGTGAAGTACTTTGCAGGAAAAGAAACAGAAATCTCTATTTTGTGGTGGTGAGAAATCGTCAGAAAATTAAGAATAATGTGTAAAAAAGGTAACAACTGGTTCGCCATACCAACTATAAAAGGTGGTAATACATCAGTGTCATGTTTCCATCTTATTCTGCTGACCTTAAATGTTTAGTATTTCATATAAAAAGTAGAAATACATCTCCTCACATTGGTTATTTCACTCTCCTGTCTTCTACAATCAAACCTGCCATCAGTGAGCTGTGTTACAGTATTGATTAATGAGAAATATAAATGGTAGTTGCAGACATCTTTAAAGAACACACAAAGACTGGCACACACACACACACACACACACACACACACACACACAAACACCCTCATCTTCTCAATCTGGGCTCAGCGTGTCTTATTTCACCCCCACAATGCTGCTGCTTTAAAGCAGCCTGGGATTACTGGCCTGATTAAAGCGGCGTGTGTTCACACAGGCCCATAACATAACACACACCACATACAGTGAACACACATGTTCACGGGGCCACGCACACACAACTGCACACCTACACAACCCTGCAATCAGACAGAGCAGAGGGGGTCAATACACTCAGTCTGTCACCTTGCCAACTGGAAGCCTTATCAGGCGTCCAACCAGGCGGAGGAGCATCTTGCAGCACAATTGTGAAAGTCAACACATTATCAGACATCATCGCCTTCAAATCACAGCCCAGACTCTAAATCCAGGACCTGAACACTCCCCATCTTTTCTTTCTGACTCACCTACACAGCTCCTCACAGATCAGCTCGTGTCCTCCATCCACACCGACCATCGCACATGTGATCTGATTTAAGCTGGATGGTTTTATACTGTTTCATCAATTCTGCATTCGTATGATAGGAAGTTTAGAGTCCACTTTTTAAACAACTGAATTGAAAGAGCTGAATTTCCAGCTCTTTCATCTTTTATCCATTACTTCAACCAATTTTGACCATTTATTTGTTCAAGGTAACAAATGTAACTTTTCATTATTCCTGTTGCTACTAATTTCCACAGTTTGTTTTTCACATTTAACTAATAGTTTTAGCCATTTATCATTTTTCAGCAAACACATTAAACTATTAATCTCTACTTTTAGGTAAATATTTAACTGTTTGCTCTTTGGATTTTAGTTTTGGCTAACGATCTTCACAGTTAATTCTTTAGCTTTGCGTTTAATTTTACCAATTAGTTGTGTCTTATAATTTCAGCTATTTATCAGTTACTTTAAGTTAAGTATTTCCAATGAGTATCCATCACATTTAGTTTCAACCATTTATTTATTTTTAGCCAACAACTACAACTAACTTATTTTTTTGGTATCTGTTTTATTTAGTTTTAGCTAGATATTTAAACTTGTGAGGATTTCTTTTTATTTATAATTTCATCTTATTTTAATTTCCATTGCGTTAATCCTAATCACTATGCTAACACTTTCAACCACAGTGATGTTTTTAGCTAACATATTCAACCTCTGTTCATCACTTTGATGTGAAGAATTTAAACTTTTAAACAATACTTTGAGCTAACTTTAATCTACAGCCATGGTTTTAGCTAACAATTTCATTTTAACCATTACTTTTAGCTACCTTTTTTCCCTTGTCTCCACACTGTTAGCTAGCTAACTATTGCATGGCTATGACGTTTAGCTAGCTACCCTTCACCCTCTTGATACTTTTACCGAAATATTGAATTCTTTTAGGTGACAATCTCAACACTTGCTCCATGAGTTATTTATTTATTGCCATTTATTTATTGTCTATAACTAATTTAATTTTTTACGTATTAGTTTTAATAAAACCAGTAATTTTTCAATGGCCTGCAAATAGTTTTTAAGCACTTTCAAGTTCTTGTGTAACTTCCGGTGAAAAAAACAAACCCAAACCTATAATTTCTATTTAATCAAATTAACCGTGTTAATGTTATTCCACTTTTCATGTGTCTCCTAGCAACTGCAAAAGGTTCAAACACCCCTCGCTGGGGATGGTGGTGATATTAGAGGGATAACACTCACATAAGGAGGGAAAATGGTTCACATGAGCTGAGGATTAGGTCGAGATCTGCTGTATACTGACTTCTGCTCCTGCTATGGATTGAGTGACATACACTATACCATTCAGGATTATTGTTCACTGGAGTGGATGATTGGAAGCAAGACCTGAGCCTAAAACGAGTCAATATCACATGTCCGACCTCGGCGTCCTCACATTTAAAGTGCAAAAGAGGGATTTTTCACCTCTCTTGTTTTCATGAATAAAGCTCTGCTGTATGCAGGGATCAGTATGTCGTCTGAATTTTAAAACTGCTCCTGACACTGAAGCATTATCCTGCAGTAGCTGGTGACAGAATGATGAACAGTTGGCTCTGCAGCAGAATACAAGACCAATCCAGAGGCAAATTACTCACAGGGGAAGGTGTGCCCAGGCAATGTACAATGAATGAACAAGTAAGAGGGGCAAAAAAAAAAAAGAAAAACAGAGTGAACATTGAACTGTGGATTTTAAAAGATGGCCTTGGCGTCCAGTTAAGAGTAATTCACGTTCACAGCGAGCGTTTACGTGTGCAGCGCAATCTAAGTCTAATACAGACTTTTATGGCCTTGTTTTTCACCGACTGTGGATCACTTATATCGCTGCCAAGCTGAAGGCCAAATAAAGCAAAGCCTTTAGCCGCGTACAAGGAGCTATTCAGGTCATTGAAATACAACTGTGACAATCAGACGTAAATGAAACCCTTCATGTTTGTGAGGTTGGTCAAGCTGGAGCCTCGAGCAGCCGCTGCAGGCTGCAGAGCTTTAGTGCTGGGACTGTCTCCTCTGATCTGTGTCCGATTCAGTTAATGATGCAGAAGGGAATCAATCTACTGTAATGCCAGAGCTGTGTGACTGAGAACATTAAGCACAGCACGTAGTGTTTGTGGAGGCACTTCACAAACTTAATTATTCCCTGTCTTTCACACAGCCCATTGAGAAGCATGACGATCTCCATGTAAGTACAGAGCAGGAGCTGGGAAACGGTGACACTAGCTTAGTATAAAGAAGGTTATGTCCATGGATTCATCTTTAAATGTATCCCTCAGGTTTTCTTACATCAAGTTTAATTTGTGTTTTTCAGGTAACAGCTCAGCTTATTGGTGATCATCAAGCATTTCCAGTGCACCTGACGTGAAAAATGTTTTTCCTAAATAAGTTTAAATCACATCACTGGTTACACTTACTGGACAATGTTAGCCAAAAAAAATTACTTAATTAACAAATAGTATAGTTAGTTAGTATGAGTAGTAGTACCAACTAACAGAATTATATCTAGTAGCGTATGCATGTTATCCAGTAACATTAGCTAACTTTGATGTTTTATTTCGTACCAATCAAATTGCTCCAAATGCTTTGTCCCGCCTACATATCCTGTTGTTGCAAGAAATATGTCACAAGACAGAAGTTAGATACTCTCGAAATGTTGTTTTTGAACAATGGGCATAAAAAAAAAACAAAATAAAAAGCTGTTTTTACATGTTTTTATCTAGAAAACATAAATGTGTTGAATGAAAATGATGGTGTGACCTTATGGGAGCAGGGTTGTCCCACTATAAACTCCAACACAGTTACCTGGTCTGTTTGGCTTTTGATCTCAGCAACATGATGCTGCAGCACCTGGGTTACATGTTTCCTGCAGAACAGCATTTTGTTTTAATATTTTAGGGTTTTGATGACAACAGTCGTACCTGACACTGCTGTTGTTGCTGTTGTTGTTGCAATATGAGGTCAGAATTTCCCAGGTGAAGTTACAGCTGATTTCTTACAGTTTCCTCTATTGCATTGACCCTGCTGCTGTGAGTTTTATCAGGACTGATTTCCTGATACATAAAGTGCACACTGCCTGGAAAGTGTTAGCCTTCAGCTGGTTTTGTGCAGAGCTGAAAAAAAAAGAAAGGGTGCCACAACTTTCAAAAACCAATGGAGGGTCTATGAGTCTGTAGCTGAAAAACTCCAATGGAAATTATGAACATTCATACTCAATGGTAAAACAGTGGAGCTGTGATTGTGAAATAACAACGGACGCTGTGTGACTGTGATTAGAAGTTAGAGCGGCTGCTAAGATAAGATGTGTGAGTCTACACTGAGAAATATTCATGAATTTAAAAAAATGCTGGCATCTATAACTAACATTAGAATTACATTAACAATAAAAACACATTATTTGTACTTTATTTAGAAAACATTACCAACAATGTGATTGTAATATATGTTTATATTACCCTCACTTTAGGGTTGTGGTTAGAGTAATAGTGTTGAAGAACAACTCATCCATTTAAGGGTTAAACAAACTAGATAAGACCTGTTAATCATTAGGCTGTAATAGTGTGGGCAGGGATCCTCAGACAGCTATGGACTGAAACTCAGATAAGGTTGAAGCCAACTGGGCAAGTGACTCCACAATCCTACAATGTAAGATCATTTGAACAGCAGCTTTTATAACTTGTTTTATTTTTTCTCTACTTTTTGTGTATTTTGTAATCATTTACTGACTTTGAATGTGTTTTCATAGTCATACTGGTATGTGCAGCACATAGAAAGTCGGAGGAGGGATTGTGGTGAATAAGTTTGCAGTGGAAATCACTTTGCAGGGTTTGTGTGGGGTTTTTTTCCGATCTGCTTCATGTTGTTTTAACTCCGAACACCCCCCTGGTATCTATGTAGCTGCTGCAGTGTATTGGTGCATTACTACTACATGGTACTAGCTCTACTCTACTCAACTCTACTCGGTTTGTTTGACTTTCCCTTTGGAAACAGTACCTGGTGCTACTTTTCTAGTACCTGCTCTCCTGCCGTTCCAGGAGAAAGGCTGACCAGGTACTAAAATGTGATTGGTTGAAAGCATCACAGTGTCAATGAGTCACAGCTGTGAACAGTGAAAGTCAGAATAACAAGTTCCTGCACAAAAAAAGGATCCAAGGTACAATGTTAAAATTATATTTAAAAAACGTAAACAGGGATCTTGAGCTCTGAGTTGGTGTAACAGCTGACGGAGGTTGTAGCCGGATCTCACATCTCTGAAGACCTCAGAGCACATTTTTAAACAGGCTCTAAATTAACAAATCAATAAATTTGAAGTTAAAGCAGCAAATTTCGTCGACTGAAACAATCTTCAAACTGTGACACCACAACTGTTATTCTGAAGATGACTTCATGAACTTTCTGCTCTTCACCTGGTACCAAAGGAGAGTCAAATCGAGCTGGTACCACATAGTGAGAAACATCCACATGTGAGACATACAGGCAGTAGTCAATGTTTCTCCACCATTTCCTTCATAAGGGGTTTTTTACTGTTAGTGAGAATGACCCTTTAACTGGCAAATGGCAAAAAAACACCAACTGAGTGTCAGACTCATATTTTCTCACTGGTCCTCTCGCCTTGTGTGTTTTGTGCATTCCTCAGTGCTGCTGCTGGGCCACAAAGCTGCCCGAGGTCACGGGGAGACGCTGAGGACGAGCGGAGGGGGTTGGAGGGTTCCTCGCCTGCCTGAGCAACAAGGGTGGCGGTGGACCCATAAATCTGCCTGAGCTGGTTTTTTGCGAGAGTTTGAGGGACAGTCTTTCACAGGGAGCGGTGAGGGGCCAGCGCCGCCCCGGCCTGCACAGAGGAGCTGTTGTCAGGCAGCACCAATAACACCTCCACCTCCTGCTTCTGTCCATCCATGGAAACAGCAGCAGCAGCGAGCGCAGCCCTGTGATCTTCCACTTATGGAAGACGTATGGCTGCTCTGCCCTCTGTTAAACCTGGGGTCAGAGCTGTGGGGGCACTTATGCAACCCAAACATCACAGACACCTGGCGGAGATGAAAGGCCGCCGGCTCGTTTTTCACTCGCACTGTTACCGGCTATTTCCGCGCTGAAATGTGCCGTAATAACACCGCGAGACCTCACCGCCTCGAGAAGACCCGAGGCCTTTTCCTCCTTGTGTAATACAGTAGGTGCAAGGCCACATAAAATACTGTAGCCGTGGTGGCGGTTGTCATGGCGACTCCATGCCTGGCCGCTGATTGTTTGACTTCTCCTCCGGGATTCAAAAGCAGGATTTCGGGCTACAACTCAAGCTGGCGAGGATGATTTTAGAGGCGCTCTCTAATTCTCTCCGTCCCGCCAACGAGCTGATAATGCTCGCCGGGCTCGAGTGGAAACCCGCCGAAATGACACGCCACTGGAGATTGAAGACTAATGGGCTCATTCAGCACAGCCAAATGTTATGAAAAGGGGATAAACAGCCTTTTTTTGGCTTATTTCAGGCTGCTTTCTTCCAGGCGCTGATATAAACAGATGGGGAAAATGAGCCGAGTTTGTCATAGGAAACAGGTGCTCGCATGCACATAATCACATGCCATACACGGAGAAGAATAGCCCCCGTGCCCACTTGTGGCTCACAGAATGGGCTCCAGCTGGGCACAGTGTATATTACACAAACAAGTGTTTTGAGCGCCCCTTACAAGAGGCATTCATCTGAGGATATGACTGTTCACGGGGGACAATGAGAGCCGATAGGGTCCCTGTGATTGTGATAAATGAGCTGACACAAATTAGAGCATTCGGAAACACATGAGAGGACGGCTAATTACAGGAGATCTCAGCCCCTTTAAAGCGGCACAGAAAACGGCCTCAGTACCGAACTTGCAGACCCACACGAGGCCCTTTGTATCAGCAGCCCTGTTCAGACTTGGCTGCAAGAGGACAGCACTAAACCTCATGAAGGACAAGTGTGAATGACCGAAACGCACTGAGATCCGATCACTCAATTCACATGTGGAGGTGGTTGCATGTGACTCACATAGTTTTTGTGATGTGAACATTAATGGGTCCTGATGCACCTTGGATGACAAAAAAACATATTTGGATATGATGGGAGAGGTGAGGAGGCGGAGCTAACCCTTGAACCTGAGATCTCTGCCTAATGTGTATGAGACTCGACTTCAGCGCTTCTCCCACTGGAGACTGAGCTTCACCAAGACTCAAGTTCACCAGTGAATGAACCTCCAAACCACCTGTAAATCATTGGAGACCAGACCTGTCAATCAAGCTAACCACTCCCCTAAACCTTCCTCTTTTTGAAGCTTAGTATTTTCTTAATGGAGTTTATTCAGATGGACGACCAGATCATTGATCAGACATCAGACTTACTTGTAGAAAAATGTATTGACTGAGTATATCATGATTTAAAATGATGATTTTTGAATTGAAGTCAATTGGAGCTAGAGTTTTCTGGAGCCAGCCTCTAGTGGCCGTCGGGTGTATTGCATCTTTCTGCACTTTTGCACTGACATAATTTTTGAGCCCTACTTGCATCATCCATTTCTCTACAGTCTACGGTAATAACTGTGGTCCTGATGTTGCCGTAGTGACATGCGAACACAAGGTGGTTTGGAGACCCATGTAAATACCAGGTGTGAACTCGATGTGTATCGGCTGTCCAGCTGTGACCCAGTAACCCTGATGCAAGCAGCTGTGTGAACAGAGCCATTGGTTGTTTTTTTTTTTTGCATTTGCAAGCTGCAGATTTCTGAGTTACTGTATCTGTTCACAGAGGAGCTGTGAGGTGGTGGAGGTGTGAGCAGAGAGGGGGGGGCCTGTCAGAGATCAGATTGGGTGTTTCTTCTCACCTCCATTAGATGCTGAGCTGAGTTTACAGAGGTGACATCTCAGCTATCATCCACGCCGTCTTCACAAGTCAGGGTGAGCACTAAAAATAACTGTAAAATACTGTACATTTATTTATTTTAATGATCTTTAAGGGCGAATAAATTGCATTTTGGTAACAGTGATGATAATAGCATACAGTTACGTAAAAAAAATGCATATTGTGTTGTATATCAGTTAGATTTTATAGGGAGATGTGTAATTTACTCAAATAAGGATTTAAACATGTCAAATACATCATCAAATGCATCATCAGCTCAACACAACCTCTGTTTAACAAATAAAAATCTAAGAAAGCTCAGTACAGACCAGTTGTTATAAAGAATCAAACAAACATTTAACAATTGAACACTTTTTGATTAATTTTGGTATTTTTGTGTTATACATTTGCTCTTTTATGCTTTAGCTTTAAGGTATTTTTACATTGTATTGCTGCTGCAGACCAGACTGAAGTGAAAACCACACCCATCTCTGCTCGATCATGCAGATTCTTTTGATCTATGATGTTTATTGTATTTATTTCTTGGTGCATTTACAGTCAGACCAGCAAGTTGTAAGTGAAAGTTGAAACTTTCAAACTGTAGGAAACAAATTTCAACATCTGTGGATCTTTGCTGAGTGTGTAAAGCACCTCCTGTGTGTCACTGTGAGTCAGTCAAGTGTGTCATATGACGGCGCCCTTCACGCCTAAATCTAATTTCACTGGGGACCAAACTAAATAAATGTATGTGCAGTAGGAGCCATTCATGCAAACTCCAGCTTGTGTAAGTACATGTTTTCAATGTCCTGAGCTCTGCGGTGCAGGACGGCCGGGGGAGGGAAAAACACCAGGTACAGGTTATTATTGAATTTATTCATTTATTCATTGAAAGGAGGAGGTAGGGAGAAAGCTGTGTTATTGGGTGTTGCAATTTTACTCTGAACCAACAGAAACATTTCCGTGCAGAAGAAAATGCTGCATAATCGCACTTCCTTCGTACTCAGGGTTTCATTGCTTCTCAGAAAAACAACCGGCACCTTTTTTTTGACCTTCGTGAACTTCCTGATTTGTTATCAGAGAGATCACGTTTAAAAAAATAACAATAACAGTTCAACTATATTTAACAATTCCAGTAAATCAGATATTAATCTGAGGATGTGACAGTCTACACATACTTTTTTTCAATGAACTTTCTTGAATAGACACAGGGAGTAACCAACAATACAACTTAGGAGAGTTATGTAAGTTTACCCAATCCAATATGCTATGGAGTCTTAACCTGAGACGTCATGTGAGCTGCACCTGACCGAGCCAGATGTTTAGATCGTGACTTTAAAGATACCTCAGACAACATATGATGGAGGAAATTAAAGGATTTATTACATACAGAAGCAGCTATTAACTAATTCAGTAATTGTGCCAATAGGTGTGTTTCCAGTAATGATGAGATATTGATTATTTTCCCCCAGTTATAATTTACTCAATAGGCCATCCATTTTTATCTATTCTTAAAAAAATCATATTTATTTTCAATGTATTTAATATTTTTTTATTAAATTTAAATTGAAGTTTACTTTCATTTTTTAATAACATATTCTATTATATTTTAGCAGAAGCTGTAATTTACTTTTTATTTTCTTATTAAAAGTATTAATTTTATTTTATTATTTTGCTATATTTTTTGACGGGTGTTTGATTTTGAATTTAAATGGAATTTAGTTTTATAATAACATTTGTTTTTCTTAGACTTTTAAATATTTTTTATTCATTATTTGTAATGCATATTATGTTATTTTATTATTTTTTTAAATCTATATTCAATTTTACATCAGCTTCTGGAACTTTTTTATTTCTTGCTTTTTTAAGAATTTTTTAATTTGATTTAACTTTATTTTAATTTAATTCCAGTTTATAAGTTTTAGATGGCTTCGTTAATGTATGATAGCAACGTGATGATGACGTCAGTTTAGTTACGGAGAGGGGTGTAGGGGGCGGAGTCGGGACGTATTCTTTGGCCCAATCAGCGGCGGTGTATGTAAATGAGCTGCAGAGCGTCGGTGTGCTGAGCAGCAGTCCGGTGTAACGGAGCAGAAAGCGGCGGTCCGGACTCAGACAGACCCCTGCGTGTTTCTCCGTGGACGAAGCTGTGGATGGCTGATTAAACCCACACAAGAAACTCTCTCCACGGCCCACGGTGACTCAGATGTGTCGCTGTTTGTCGCGATAAAACGGATATTTCTCACTTTTTACCGGAGTCTCACAGAAAACGCTGCGAGATGAAATACAAAGTAAGTGAAGCGGTTTACTTTTAAAACTGTTTGAAATCAGAAACGCACCACAGGTCTGTCCGTGGACGTGGGTGCAGAGATCCTGAGACTCTGTGAACTTATCCATTCATGGGGGTAATAGTAACTTCTGTAAATGAATGTATCCGGGTTGTTAACAAACTAATGAGAAAGAAGGAAACTGCACTGGTGAGATGCTGCCACACGTTATTTTCTGACATGTTGGTGAGTGTGGATGTAACACTACAGGAGGCATGTTGTTTTAATGGATCCGATCATATCTGGAGGCTACGTTTACAATCACAGGGGCGTAAATAGAGGAAAAATGCAACCAACTCCGTGCCCCCCTGTGCACCGACCCCTCTTTTTCACTATCAGAAATAGATGTAGAGCAACAAGAAACATTTATTTTTCAATATTAATACATCTGCAGTGAAAGTTCTGCATATAAATGTCTTAATAATCAGTTTTTGACAAAGTAAAGCTGTAAAAATGGCAAATATTTGCTATTATTGCTTAAAAATTAGTATTTGATTGTCTAAGCTGTTGCTAATAATTAGATTTCCATTGATTAATTGGTAGCTGCTTGGATCAGGAGAGCTCAGGTTGTGTTGTGAGAGTCTCTGCTGCTGACAAAGACACTGTAAAAATATTTCAGTGAGAGTCAAACCACCACGTAGCACACACAGAAAAACATTTTATTGCTGCTTTGCTGTGTCGTCATTGTTGCTGCTCAGTCTCTGCTTTGACTGATGTGGGACTGATGTGGATAAAGTCATTTATTATCTAGTGTTTTGCTTTTCCATAACAGTGCAGAACATTCTGTCCAGATTAGCTCTATATCTACTGTGTTGTGTTTTTTCTGTGTTATACGTCAATTTCATGCCAAATATTATGTATTTCTTTTATATTCTGATTTTAGTTTGTTGTGTTTGTGCGTGTGGATGTTTCATTTTGGTGCTTTTTTTGGACAAATCTTACAAGTACATGGTTTGAAGCTGGATATATTCAAATCAAACCACTGCCATTACTTGCAGAAACCCCAACATATTAACATTAAAGATACTGGAACATGTTAATTTATCGTAATTTAGGCCTTAATTGGCTGGAGGACTAGTTGTTTCTGTATTATTTGACATTGATTAGTCTTGTTATTGCAGCCTAATGCAGCTACAGGTGTTAAAGGAAAAGTCACCTCTGTCTAATCTCCAGTTATCAGGCTTGATTGGAGCTCTCAGTTCAACATGGAGCCAATCACACACTGTTCATCCTTAAGGTTTATTAATTGCTACATCAGTGTGGTTGATTTTCTTTGGATGTGATTGAACCTGACCACTGTGTGCCACCTCCCCGCCTGCTTTTCTTCATCCTTTGCTTCATGTTCTTGGCTCTGAAGTCTTCCTCACCATATTAGGGACTGTACTCTGTCATGATTTGTCATGTTTTTAAAGGTAGTGCATGTTTCCTGAAGTGTGGAGCTCTGGCTGGAAGCTGTGCAGTGTGGGTCTGGATCTGGTGTCACTCTTCAAGCCTCAGGGTTTAGTTGTGACTGGAGGGCGTGCTCGCTGCGCACATGCGTCACGCCGACTGACTCATTGTCCTGTCGAGTGCACGGTTCACAGAGACGAGGGTGAGGGCGATGGGTTGGGCGAGAGGCCAGGGAGCGTAGTGAGGAATTTACAGAGGGAAACAACTTGGAGCAGGTCGCCATGGTCACCGGCTACATCCTGAAAAATCAGATTGATCAGGGGTTGCTGATAAATGTGATTGACGCCTGAGTCTCCGTGCTGTTATCAGTCTGCAGGGAGGAGATCTGTGCAGTGTGAGACTCTCTGACGTCTGCTCGCCTTTGTTTGCCACATTCGGGCGAGATAGCAAAGAGCCGGCGCTCTTTGCTTATAATAAACATATCTGCGTTATGCAACACTTGCAGAGGGAAGGAGGGCGGCGGGGGCACAGAGGCCAGGTGGGAAGTCGGCCTCAAACTCCAGACACATCACACGTCTGCTGTGACGCTCGCAGATCCTCGTTTAAACCGTTAACAGAGTCTCGGTTTACTGCGTCCAACGTCACATCTCCCCCGCGATCACTTGTTTACAGCTTTATATATAAACTGGTAATGTTTCAACAGAAGCTTAACGAGGTCGCCTGGTTGGTGCTTGTCTGGTCAGACGCCACCGGAGATGGTTTCCAGCAGGTGTTCAGGTGTGAAGGGAGGGCTCGTCTTCCATAGGTCACCTAATGCGTATAATCCCCCCGATGGGGCCGCACACAGACGGATGTCTTCCAGGAAAGAGGAAACCCTGAGACTGGAGGTAGATTAAAGGAATAGTTCAGGGGAAGTGTGCTTCCTGAAATGATTGATAGCACTTTCATTCACTGGTGAACTCCAGTCTCATTCACACTGGACAGTGCTCTCCTCACTCCTCCCTTCATATCCAAATATGGTCACTTCTGGCTCCAAAACAACCAACATGGCGACCAAACTCCTGGTCCACAAACCAACAGTGACGTCATGTTAGCTTCTTCAGTCTATGGTTTCATAGCACAATATTTTTTAGTCAACTCTCTAAACTAAAAATAAATGCTGACTAATGTTACTCAAATCAGGTACAGCGTGTTATTTATTGACAGTTAGAAATGCTATGAGGACGAATGTTCTCATCCAACTCGTCAGCAGAAAGCTATTTAAAAACATTTCCCAAAAACTCGATTCCTTTAAAGTGTTGTCACACAACTTTTAGAGAGACTTCCACAACCTTTTAACTCATTCCTCAGCAGCTGATGTAACTGTTGCAAAAAATAGCTTCACAACCGCAGTGCAGAGTGATTAGGTGGACCCAGACTCTGGCCAAAATGTGCGTGTTTTCCTCAGTGTTTCTTTTTTTTTTTTATG
>OOFC01030868.1:0-17774 GCA_900323345.1 Pseudochromis fuscus | reverse complement strand
TTGTCTCTAATGTCACGGTGCATTTGAGAGAAAGCTTTAGGGATTTAAAAAGTCTTTGTTTTGGTGATTATTATCTCAAAAAGTTGGAACATTGAGCGTCTCAGCTCTACTGGTGAGGGATGTAAAAAAAAAAAGCAGAGATGGAGGGAGGTGGGGGTGGAGGGGTGTGTGTGTGTGTGGGGGGGATCCAAAAAGGAAATAAAAAAAAAACTTGTGAAAAAAGGAAAATGAAGAAGTCATACGTTGGGGGTGATGGAGAGAGAGAGGGGAGCAGAGCTGATGGTGTGAGTGGCAGTTCTCAGTTTGGTCCATAGATGGCAGTATTCTAACAGAAACAGAGCTGGATGACGGTGTCACTGACTGGCTTCAGTGGGAGCTGAGAAGACAAAATTCTGTGATGGGTAAGAACATTTTCTTTTCATAAATGTGATGTACCAACCAATATGCATCCATATTTTATCAGTTTAGACTGTTACAGCGACTCCTTAAGGGAATAATGGAGGAAAATTAGATTAACAAGGTTTATAATAGGCCCCTTCTTTACGTATGTTTTCCCCAAACTGTGAATTATTGTTAATATGTTAAAAAACTTCAGAAAATCTTTATCCAATTAGATTTTCTCTCCATTTAGTGAAGTGTATTTTATCAGGTAGTGAGGTTGCGCATTTCAAATGTCCATCCGACCTTGTGTTTTCAAAAAGTGTTTAAAATATTCCCACTTACGTGATTCTCAAGTGTTGTTTTAAGAATTCCTGAGTTCAATGTTTTATTAATGTTTTTCTCTGGGCTTAAACAGTTAACACTGTAATGAGCCGGAGTGTGTGAAGGGGGCTGGGTTTAAACGCGCAGTGTGCCAGTGGCAGCATACACACACTACTGTACATTGATGGAGCCGCCAGTCTCTGTGAGTCCGGCAGAGCCCTGCGAGAGAGCCACGCTGCGGGTCTGAACCGAGTGCTGCAGAGAAACCACACCGTGGGATGATGATGATGATGATGATGGCAAGCCTGGTCACAGCCTGAACGCAACCTTCACACGCGCTGTACGGAGCAGCCCGGAGGACGCCGAACCGGAGGAATGCGCCGTTTCACTGACACGGTCCAGTAAAGTCAGATTAGGAGGTCAGTTCAGATGCTGAAGCCTCTCCGGCGAAGTTTACGCGCTGAATTCACAATTACTCGCGATAATGAAGGTTTCTACTTGAATGAATGACGCCGCCGCAGCTTCAGTAAGGGCGCACCGGCTACGTTGAAGGAACTGGAAGAAGTACTGAATGTAAAAAAATAAATAACTCTTTGGAAAAGGGGGAGATTTGTCCCGATAGATCATCTGGAAACATTTTTTTTTTCACACTGTGGATGTGAATCTAGCGCATCCCCAGAAGACAGCAGCCGCGCTGGAGGGAACAGGATAACCGGGAGACATCCAGTTTAAATGAGGAGGTGAGTGATGATCACCACAGATCTGCTTTACAAAGGTGCAGATATTTGTACAATTCTACATGACAAACGAACAACAGCCAGCTATGTTTCGTTAAGGTTTCATATCCGACACTGCGGAGAGACAACCGGAGAGAGACGTTTTTTTTTGTTTTGTTTTTTTAAATTTCAGGCTGCAGGCTGTGATAAGGTAGCAGCATGTTTCAGTATTACACTGTATCGCTGCCACAGCTCACACTTGGACGCCTAAATAAATGATGAGGCGCGATTATAAATATCATGCACTGTTTGTGCACAGAAAAGCATCGGATTACGACTGTGTCCTCCGCCTACAGCAGGCTTTACGCACAGTTGTTGCTCCGGATCCTGTACATTTTCAAACCGTTAATGCTCAGTTTTCATTCATCAGGATCGAGCTGCTTCCTTGTGCAGCGGGATTATTGAGTTGTTCCTCAGATTAGCATCACTCCTGCTCATTGGCTTCTCCTGGTTTGTGTTGGGTAGATGTTGTTTACAGTATTTAATGAAGTTACTTGGCTGGAGGAGTTATTTTTAGAGCCTTTATGTCCTGTTGCTTGCAGTCATCCCAGTGCTGGACTGTGTATTGGTTTTGATTTGTTGACCTTGATTGTGAGCTCAAAATTAACCAAGCATCCTCCTCTTTACGTATATTCAGGTGAGCATGTAAACTATGGACAATGGATTAACAATGTGTAGATGTGATCTGATGAGTGATAGCAGGCTGCAGACGTGAACCTGTGTGTCCCTGCAACAAGTGAACCATGAATCTGTGGTCGGTGTGATTTTAGGAGTGTTAGAAATCTCACTTGATATGTTTTATAGTACATATAATGTGGATTGGTCTCACAGGGTCACTGAATCCGTGCACATTATCCAAATTCAGTTTAATTTCTCCCACAGTTGTTATCAAATGGCAAAACCAAAACGCCATATTCGTAACAAAACGTAACAAAAAACATACACATTGTTGCCAACTGTCATTAATTTTGGTTCCAGATCCACTGTGGACCTCATCTGTCCAATTCACCAGATGCACCTACAAATCTTCATCCTCTGTCAGACCGCACAGTGCTCCGGCAAGCACCCATGACAATGACTCTAAAGAAAATAAATGTTGTCTTAAGTAGAAAATTGCCTTAAATTTGCATGAAAATAACTTACATCTGCCACAGCTGACGGGCAGCATATTAATCCCTCTGCCCGTGCAATCAAAAGCTGCTCCTTCTTGGCGAAATCACATTTTTGTGCATCTGAAGCATGACCCACTCACATAATTATTTTAATATCCATCTCAAAGAGAAACAGCAGTTTGACCCCAAAGCAGCCACCAGGGTGGAAATTGCTGCCTTTGGAAGAACAAACCAGCACTCAGCATTGGTTTGATTATCGCATGCTGATTATATTCACCTAATTAACTCCAATCTAATGAAGAAAAAGGGAAACATCCTCTGATAGGCTGCTGCTGCCACTGTCTCTCTGACCAGTCGGCTTTTCAGCATCTGTTATGAGTTTTTTATGAACTGGCTGTAACCTTATGTGACTCAGATCTATTGTTGCGAACCCGTTTCTTTGAAGACAAGAGCAAACAGGGGAATAGCTGTTAAAAATATTCCTGCTGTTGTTAGTCGTCTAAATTCCTCCTGAAAGCTGTGGGTTGCACTCGGTTGTTCTGGCTCTAAATAATGGAGGATATAAGCAGAGATGTTAAGAATTCTGCTCAATGAATCGCTTTCAAGTGATGCCTTTGAAGAGGCGCTATCCAAGAAAGGCTTTTTTTTTTTTTTTTTTTTCGAGAGCCACAACATCACACATTCATGCAATCAATAAGGTTAACCTCACCGAGCTGGAGAGAAATTGCTTCGGCTGGACAAACTTAGATGGAGCTGTGTTGATGTTTCTCTGCTGCTTCGCCTCTCTGTAGGGGACTGCGATATTTGGATTGGGTTTACAGTGATGCTATGTGGTCAGCAAGGTAGTCTGTGCTTAGGGTTTTGGGTGCTGGAGTGATTTGCATGGAGTTTTGACCTGGGCTCAAATACAAACTGCATCATCACCCCAAACATGTTCCTCTTGACTTTTGGATTTTCAGCTGCTTTGTGGAGATAAGTGACCTCTCTCATGATCTTAAGAGGAGCTCGCCCTCTGATGTCCTCTGTCGCCACAGCTACCACCGCCACCATCTCTCCGCGACCAACTCCGCTGGCTCAAGAGCGTCCTCTGTTGATGAAGAGCAAAGAGCCTGAGTTAATTACCGAGGCCACGCAGCCTCCCTCCCTCCCTCCATTCAGGGCTTTAGACTCCTCAGCAGCGACGTTACTAACTCTTTTTTTTTTTGCTCCTGAATGAGTTGTTGCTACTTTTTTTTATTTTATGTGTGTGCTGTGTCACCACCAGCATCCACACAGCACGCTGCTTGCTCCTCTCTGGATTCCCCCTGAAGGCAGCCAGACTCGCCACAGTTTAGCTTGAGAGATTTTGACAAGTCGCTACGCATGCAGGCAGAATCCTTGACCTATTTCTTAATGAGTGAATACTGCAAATGTGCTCAGCGGCTGTGTATTCTGAACCCCCCCCCAACACCCCAACACCCAAACACACTCTTTGCAGCAACCCCCACCATCCCAACTGTCTTACACACACACAATCATGCAAACACATGCAGATAATGGTGCTTTTGTGAGTTCACTGACTCATTCTCCCGCAGATATAGGTCCTCCCTTTCCTCTCTGCTCGAGTGTGCACATACTGAGTGTTTGTTTTAATGCAATTGGCCTCCTGTCTTCTCTCACTGTGGGCTGTTTATCTGAACCTCTCAACTGTCCAGCTGTCACAACAGCGATCTCAATCTCCTTGACCCGCACACACGCCCGGGCTCACTCGGCCTCGTTATGCACATGTGTTTTTGTGTGTGGAGTCCGTTTTTTATGGCGAGGATCGACGGCACGCCGATCTGGATGTGCGGCGACAGTGATCGAGTGGAGCGCAGCCAGCGAGAACATTTAGTCTGAGAAGGAGTTTGGCTTCGGTGAAAAGGAGAAGATCACAAACCGCCTCTTTCTCTTCATCCACTCAGCAGGCTGCTCAATTTACATCCTCCATGCTTTGCTGTCTTTCCTCTGGATAATAACTGTAAACAGCATGAGTCCTCTACCTGTCTCTGATGCTTCAAACGCCAGATTCTGCAGCAGATATGGTTTCTCCAGGCGAGGATTATCCTAACAAACATTTGTTTAAACTTTTGTGTGTTGACTCGGGAGTGTAGGAACCAAACAGCCTGGCTCTCTGCACTAAGATAACAGCAAACTTTAAGGATACGTAGATATTGAATACATAGAATGAGCTAAAAAAAGGATCTGACGTTGGAGAGTTTCCACAGTGTTACAACATCACAGCAACAGATTTTATACTAGAAAGCAAAGCAAATTAATTTTCAGACTCTCTCTCTCTGTGTTACATAAATAAATGTTAGATCTCTTTCTTAGAAAAACATTTTTCATTCACTTAGCCCAAGAAATTCTCTCTAACACTCACAACACAAACACAAATCTGTCCTTCGGCTTTGTGCCAAAGAGTAACTTCGAGTGTCGCGTATCCTCCTGTAAAGATATTTCATATACATACCTCCATAGATCTCAGAAGCAGCATAACTCTTTGATGATTCCCACACAATAGCAGATGTTAGAAAACACCACAGGGCTACATTTAATGGTCTAGTCATGCTGCTGTAGCCGTTTTCATCATCTTGAGTAGTTGTGCGTGTAGCCTTCAGTGACTTATTGAATCGTTGAAACCATTTTAAATTGATGACTACAGGCCACTACATTGTTAAGTAGCAGCTTGCCCAGTATGAGCAACACATAGCACAGAGTGCAAAAATCAATGCCACTCTGCATTTTCATTTTTCATGCTACACAGTGAAACTGTAGTTTTTATGAAAAAAAAAAAGAAAAGCTGTGAGTACTTAAAAGATGAAAAAGCCACCTTTCTTTCCTGTAGTGGTTGCCGTGCTGGGATTTTTCCCTGTGATAGGCCTGTTGAGAGAGTTTGTTTCCCCATCCCTGTCAAGCTGCTGGCTGTTTTTCACAAGACGAAGACTGTGTGTGTGTGTGTGCGTCCACAGTTCCCAGACAGGCTCCAGCCAGTCTCATCAGAGGACCAACAGGGAGCGGTTAACAGTCGTGCCTCTGCCTGGTGCCCCCGTGGCCAGTGCGGATCCCGCTCCCTCTGTTGATGGCAGCAAGTTAGCAATGAACCCCAGTGTGCACTCTGCTGTCCTAAAAGGCTCGCCAGCTTGCTGAAACAAAGCCTTTTGTAGGACCACAAAATCCAACAGATGGAGAAATGGACAGTAAATGAAAGTAGAGGCAAAGGGGAATAAAGGAATTTAGCGGAGCATGTTTGTGGGCAGGCATTTAGGCTGCTCCTCTGGGAAGCCTAACACCCTCACAATGCAATACTGGCACAACTTAAATGTTCTCTGGTTGACATGCTGCAGAAGCGGCTTTGGGCCCCAGTGTGAGTGGAGAAGGCAGTCTGCTCACGAGGGCTCTCCAGGGCCTGGGAAGCCTTTATTAAGATGTTAATAGAACTGCCTTCATGACACATTTCCATGGGACAGGATCCCCTCGCCTCCGCCATTCTTCAGCGCCTGAATCCGCCTGCCACAATCATCAGTCTCTCTCCTTCACACAACAGCCTGTTTAGGGATTCAGCCCCATCTCCACATTCCCCTGGCCAGGCACCCTCACTCTTTATCTGATCTCTGCTGTCACAAGCCATCCTATATTTACCACGTGTAACAAAATTACGCGATGCCAGTGATAAGGGCAGGAATCCAGACACAGGAACCTGCAGAAAAACAAGTCTGGCTGTTTGTTTGTCGCTGATCTTCACACGGGCTGGAAGTCAGACTGTCACCCACCAAGTGCATGAGGGCTCTTATGATTTTTTTTATTTTTTTTTTTCCCCTCCAAACACTGTCAGCTGGTCGCTTGTTTCCAGATCACTACCTACATTCCTTCTCCTCGGTCGCCTTAATCTTCAAACTGCTCCCAAGGTTGTGCAGCAGCAACCCGAAAAAAATAAAAGAGACAAGAAAGACCGTGAAGCTTTACATACAAATACCTTGACTTACTTCATTTTCATGAAAGGCCCTGAATGCATTGTCTCTACCATTTTCTCTTTTCACAACCATTTGAATATAAGTCAGTTTAGCCTGGCACCATCAATAATCAATTAGCTGGTGTCATGGGAGGATGTGCGTTTTTGTTTGGTGGAAACTCAACAATAAGTGAGCAACAAAAGAGAGTGGGAGGGAGAGGCGGAGTGGGAGGGGGCTTGTGTTTGACGCCAAGGGGCAGCTGTCAGGAACAGATGACAGTGTGTGTGTATGTGTGTGTGTGTGTCCATTTTAATTTATTTGTGTTTGACTGCGTGGCACATGTGTGGTTTGATGCGTACGTACGGAGGATCCAGGGCGGGCTCCGAGGGCAACGCCACGCAGCGCTGCCCACACTGCCCCCTGGTGATGAGGATGCCCCTGCCTGCCACTGTCGCCATGGTTACTGCAGCAAAAAAGGGGCGCAGACGTTGCTTGTCTAGTCTGCTCATGTGCCATAGGGGAGCCCGGCCAACAGCAGCTTTGTCCCTCCACTGTATGAACCGCGGCCCAATTACAAGTACGACTTTCCACTCCTGTTACCCCTCTCAGCTATTTCAAAGCACCGTGGAGTTCCTGTACAAGATTGGCTCATGTCAGTATTTGCTCAGGAATTGTAAAAATCCAGCAGGTACTTATATTACCGTATTTTTCGGACTATAAGTCGCAGTTTTTTCATAATTTGGCCAGGGGTGCGACTTATACCCCGGAGTGACTTATATGTCAAATTATTAACACCTCTTGCGGTTGTCACACTCGCTCTAGGCCTTTGTATCTGTACCTGCTACTTCCATAACTCTGAAAATTGATCATTTCAACATTAGCGGTAACTAACTAAAAAACTGAGAAGTACTGAATAAAAATGGCATCGAAAAGAAAATCATATTCTGCAAATTACAAGCTGCAAGTAGTGAAATATATAATATATATCTGAAGAAAGCGACGTAGAAGAGGGAGTGGCGCATCATCTACCTCCGGAGTTGGCGGAGTTGTTTATAAGGGACACCGAGGATGAAGATTTTATTGGATTTCATGATTTGGAGTGACACTGGTGGTTTGTGACACTTGTTAGCATGTTCTTTACAGTTATCTGAATAACTGTTAATATGCTACGTTAGCATACCAGGCACGTTCTTCGTGGTTTATGCGTCATGTAACGTTAGCTGAATGTGTTACGTTAGCATACCGTAACCTATTCAGCCTGTTCTCTATTCTATTTTTTATTTCAAATTGCCTTTCAAGATGAAATGTCTGTTCTTGGTGTTGGGTTTTTTCAAATAAATTTCCCCTAAAAAATGCGACTTATACTCCGGAGCGACTTATAGTCCAGAAAATACGGTAACTAAATTCTCACTGTGCTTGTTCATTGTATTGAACTTTCTTCCTATGGCTTTGCAGGGGAAACACCATTAGTGTTTGGCCTCCAAGGCTCAGTGACATGTAGATACCTGCACTTGTGTTTTTCTTCATTGTTACTATTTTGCAGTCAACTGTATCCATGGCCGACTGTCTGGGTGGATAGCTGCTCTCCGCGTGAGAGCTTTAACTCGTCCTCAGCTCTCAGCAGAGAGCAGAAGAAAGGAAAAGGGGAAATAAGGCTCTTCAAATTCATCCCTGAGTTCGATAGCAAACAGAAAACTCTCTTCTGGAAAACTCCCACCACCACCACCACCACCTCCTCTTCTTCTTCTTCTGCTATCTCGTTCCTCCCCTCGCGCTCACACACATCCTCTTGATTAACTTTTTCCACTGTTGTAGACCAAAGTAAATTGTAGCAAATTGATGATGAAAGACCCTGAAACTCCCACGACTTCAAAACATAGCATGTGGCCCCGCTGTGGCGTCTTATTTTTCTGGCAGTATTTATAGAAGCAGAGACGGCAAACAATTACACAGAATGAGTCGACTTGTTCTTGCATAACTGAGGCTTAAAAACACGAAGGGTCCATATTTTGCAGGTTGTGACGGAGTCGGGAGGAGGGATCTTGGCCGTGTCATGGAGCAAGTTTGGACCAAAGCTCCTGCTGCCAGTGCTCCAGCTCCAGACTCTTTACTTTGGCCCAAGGTGATTTATAGTGTCCAGGCTGGGGGGAAATGAATTCTCCTCTGGGATAACATTTATGTTTATGCATGAATACATGACTCTGATCCACACCCTGAAGCCAGTGGGAGAAAAGGGATGAAAGGTACTTAAAAAGGGAGGCAGCTTGTCATAAAGCCCACACAAAGTCTGTGAGGACGTGTAGCTACTCTCCTGACTCGCTCGGGGCAAAACAGTTAATAACATTTTACGAATGTAATTGCTTTTGTTGTTGATTTTGACCTCAGCCCGACCTTTAAGATTATAGCTTTGTACACCCTAAGCATAGGGTTTAATGGCATGTGTGGGATACTGAGGAGGAATAAATCCTGTTTTTCCCTCTAAGAGCTCGTCTTATCAAATGAAATCAACAAAAAACGTCCATTGTGAAGCACGCTGTACAATATTTATATCATCAAGGTGAATCTGTCGTAGAGGAAGTTGGATGTTGTTGTTTCACCACTCTTACTTCCCACTGCCCTTCGCTATCAAAGGGAAACACTGCGTGTACTGAGCGAAACAGCGGGAGCTCGCCCAGACAGGCACATTATTCTTCCTCTGTCATAAGCAATGAAATGTGAAACACGACAGCAGCGTCTTCATGTAACCTACAAAGAAAATTATTAAATGACATGATGTGATATCACGCCACGCAAAAACACACAATCAGAATTCAGCACATTTTCACACATCACTCAGAAGCATTGTCTTTTCTGTAGTGTTTAAGGAGAATGAATCGGGGTATCTAAGACAATTATTCGGAGTGTGACAGCCAAGCCTTTTGCAGCAGAGGACTTGAAATCCCTGTGTTGTCCGTGAAGATGTTGATTAAATATGACTGCTCTGAAACATTTGCCTGCCTAAGGGAGGCAGAGGTAGACAGAGGGAGGGGGAGTGAGTGGAGAGAGAGTGAGAAAAAGCAAAAGACCGGGCAGGTTTGTACTTGAAAGCAATGAATAAGCATCCTTTCTTGTCTTAATCTGCAACAGTTAGGGATTTACACTATGGGAGCTAATGCTGTTAACCATTATCCACACAGAGGGTGCATTCAAAGGATAGTTGACATGTTACTGCCACTACAGCCTCAATTTTACAATTTCATTTCTCCATTCAGCTCGCAGGGAGGAAGAAGAGCAAAGCTGGGAATTAGGAATAGTTTTTTTTCCTCGTTGCTTCTCGGAGCTTGTAGGTACAATGTTTACTGTTAAGTACTTTGCACAAGCCTCATTGCCTTCGCTGCCGCAAGCCCTCCCCCACATTTCTCAGAGAACATGTTCAACCTGACAGGGGTGAATAGGTGAGGCGAATTTGCATTTTATTACAAAGCATGCACAATGTTTCGGGCATTTTTTTTGTGAGCAAAATGTTGAGTATAAACAGTTTGCTTTTGCGCATTTTCCACATCCTTTAATGAATGTTTTTATTACACACTGATCATCACAATTAAGCACTAATTCAAGTTGCGTTTTGAGGACTGCAGTAAATGGTTAACTCCTCGTTTTTGTTTTTTTTTCCAAAGCCGGTGATTAACGGTGTACTGTGTCATCTCCTCTGCACCCGCCCTCCACCCTTTCTTCTGCCTCCTCTCTTCAGTCTTTCCTGTCTGTTTGGGGGTGGTGGTGGTGGTGGAGGAGAGAGGAGCCCGGTGGAGGCATGCCAGAGGGGACTGGCAGGAGGCTTAGATGCTGGGAAATGTCAGCACATTTTTGCATTCACCTGTGTTTTGGGAGCACGTCCTGCCTCCTGCTTTGCATCCTCACACACACACACACACACAAAAAAATTAGAAAATAGAGTTTGAAAGCAGGGAGGGGCTGCTGGGCAACATGTCACTGTTGAATGAATCCAAAGTACACATTCATTCCAGTGAACACACACACACACATGTACATTTCTTCGTACCACAATGCAAATCTTTCATGGCGTCCTTTGTGTGCAGACATTGACAAGCCTGATAAAGGACACCTTGCCTGTGTTTATTTTGCCAAGGCTACAGTGCTTGTGGGTTGTGTTGTACAAAGCATTAGTAGCTTCAATGGCTTAAGGTCTGAAAAAGCACGAGATGTAGTGTGTCTGCTCGCCCGGCTCCCCGAGGCGCTGAACATGTACAGTAGCTCCGTGTCAAGGTAAACAACCCCACCTGTCTTTGTATACTACTACTTGACGCAACCAATGAGAGGAGAGGAAAAGCAAAGAAAACAGAGCAGAGCTGCAGACAGCAGGGCAGCCAGACTGATTCAACTGCAGGAGGCATTGTTATGTTACGCCGGTGCAGTGTCAGAGATACAGAAATAACATATAATGTGATGCCTGAGCTGCTTGTAACAGTTGGCAATAAAGGATGTTTACTGGGAAGTCTTATAAATGGCAATGGAGAGGAATTACTGTGCTGCCTGAATGCAGGAGATGTATGATGTCATTTAAATGAAACACTGAGCAACAGTGAGAGGCGTCGTTCACAGGAAAATGCTGATCATTGATAATTGATGGATGGATGGATGGATGGATGGATTCTATCATACACATCTGGCCAATTTTGAGTAATCAATTAACCTAACAAGCTAAATTGGTCCCCAGTTCCTCCTGTCCACATGTTGAAGTGTCCTTGGGCAAGACACTGAACCCTAAGTTGCTCCCAATGGTGGCTAGCACCTTGCATGGCAGCTCGGTAGCCATTGGTGTGTGTGAATGGGTGAATGAGTTGCCTTGTAAAGCGCTTCGGGACCTAGCTAAGGCCATGAAAGCGCTTTATAAATGTACTCCATTTACCATTTACCATTTAATTCAAGTCCCTAAAACAGGACTCCCCAACCCTGGTCCTCGAGAGCACCTATCCTGCATGTTTTAGATGTTTCCCTCTTCCAACACACCTGATTCAAATAATCAGCTCATCATCAAGCTCTGCAGAAGCCTGATAATGATCCTGATCATTTGAATCAGGTGTGTTGGAAGAGGGACACATCTAAAACATGCAGGATAGCGGCTCTCGAGGACCAGATCCCTGGTATAAACTGTGGGAGGAAGTATTTGGAGAAAGGCCACACACGTATACGGAGAACATGTAAACAGTTTGTCTAGTCAGTAATTGAAGTAAATAGGCCAGTAGTTGGCAAAAATGTTGATAAATAAATGATTTGAAGCTACACAAATCAGAGAGAGATAACAGAATTGAACATATTGGTCGAGTGCGGCCAACCATGGGAAATGCTTGTGAATGACAAACTGGCTTTTTTGCTCCTGATGATCGAAGCCTTGAGCGTGACTGAGGTCAGGGGTCACGCCTAGTGGTCGTCAGAGGAGACCCAGTCCAACATTCCCAGCCTCTATTACAAACCAAAGGAAGAAACAAGGAGGTCTGGAATTTTTACTTGTGATACTGAGTCAGACAGGAAGTGGCGAGGAAGCTGGAAAGGGAGGGTCGGAACAGGAAGGCTTGGTGTTTTCGCAGAAGTAAAGGCCACTGTATACACACAGAGGTATGACTAAGTGACACCATTTGCACCAGGTTAGAGGAGGCTCGGGAATAGCTGACTAACTAGTTTGTACTTCAGTCCGGGTATAGCACCGTAGAGTTACGCCTTGCAGATGATGTAGGTGAGCGTGGAAGAGTAATACTCCAGACTAAAGGGAAAACGTTCTCATTCACTCTTAGTCGGTCCTAGCCAGACTGAAACAGCAGTGAACCAAACACCAAGTGTCCTAATTAGCCCACTTCAGCGTATTAGTCCGCCCCAGCTGCTCCTATTTATGTTACTGATGAAATGCTGAATGGGTTTTTTTCCCCCCTTGGTTACATTTTCTCGAGGGTAGCAAACAGTCGATTTTTATCGCTTTTCTCTTTCCTGTTATTGCAGTTTTTCGCTGGAGTATGATTATATGTTTTCCCGACTGCTGATGCAGTTTATGGGGAGCGGCAGCAGCAGGGTTGTTTTGTTTGGCTCAAAGGGTTACTGCCAAGTACCCTGCCCCGTGCTCTGCCTCCCCGTCTCCCCCCTGACGAAGACATGACGGGATTCGGCGATACAAGGAAATACTGCCCACCGCTGTGTTTATGCTGACTCTAATGGGGGCATCAATTTCATCATACCTCCCGCCATAGCATATTAATAATTGAAAGATTTCAGTTACATCTCTCGATTGGATGAAGAGGGGCTGGCTTGCTTGTCGAAACCTCATTTTACTGCTTCACTAAACCCGTGGACCAGCGTGATCGCTTTTAAAGCAGTCAAGCCACAGCGTCCAGCTCCCGGCTTCATCATCTATGTGTGCGGTCTGAGGAAAAAGTTATTGCGAGGTAGTTATTGGCTGCCACAGAGGAATTCAGATAGCCTGGGTTTGGCATTGCTTGTACTGACCAAGCAATGGGAACACTGTTTTCCTCTATTCATTTTCAGTTATTATTGCTCTGTCTGTTCATGGTCATTAGTGATATCTTTCTTTTCCTTTTGATATTGCTTTTCCCCCTCCTCACCCCTCTTTATTGCGCTCTTTCTGCTCCCTTTTTTGACGATCCGTCTTTTTGTCTCTCTCTGACTTGCACTGTGGGATCTGGTCCCAGCCTGCCTCACTTCCTTAACAAAGAAACAGATGCTAATTTTAATCATCTTACTAGCAGAGATTAGTCTTTGATCAAACTTAATGCTCGGAAAGCAACTGCTGCATTCAGCTGGAGAAAGCGAGAGAGAGGCTGTGCTTGTAAATGTGATTTGGTGACTAAGGCGAGGCTGGGTACTCCACCAGAGAACTGTTATACTTAAGCCCTTTATACAAGTATTCCTCTTGCCCAACACATGCAGTCAAAGCATTGTAAGAATTGCAGTCTATTTCATACCCGAGCTGGATTTAGACAATTCCTGCTCTGAATGTCAATGTCTCTCCTCTCTCAAGACCTACTTATGCACATGCAAGTGTGTGTGATTACATCAATGATACGCTTTCCAGAGATCCAAGCCTCTTCGCCGGGCGACGATATCAAGATGTAGTATGAGGAGAATACTGACAGACAGTTGTATGAGGCTCAGTGGCCACATATAAAAGATGCTCTCCAGTGTCTGTCTGAAGAATATGGATGGCCTGAGCGTCTCTGATCTACAGCCGAGCAGGGGACAGACTCAGGAATCTCTGGCCTGTGAAAATGAGTGTGAAGCACTTATTCCCAGGTTCACTGATGTAGTGGACTGGCAGTAGTAGCTCTTCATAGAGCTCTGACACACTCAGAGCAGCTCTGACAGTCAGGAGTCTTGTACGCAATAGGCATCGCACATGTGTACTTTACCTCAGTCGCCTCTATCTCATTTCAGGCTGCTTGACTCTCTTTGGTTCAACAAAAAGGGCAGATCCCTCGCCAGGAGTTACTGCAGGTGTAACGACTAAAGACAAGGAAGGAAGGAAGGAGAGTGGAGGTGGGAGCATGAGACAAGTAGGCTGTAGAGGTAATAGACTGTGGTGTCCAAGGTTTTGCAGCATTTCCTGGAGGTTTTAGTCCGTGAGGCCATTTCTCTTCTCCCTCCCGGCCCCTTGACTTTGAACATAATGAGTACTGGACCTTTTCCCCTTCTGATCCTTTGCAATTCTCTGTGCTTTATCACAGCAGTGGATGCTCATACAAAGGGTGCATCCATCTCTTTGTGTGCAGTACAGTGAACTGGAGCCTTTACAGTAACAGCAAATAATACTGCTCATTGGTATTACTCTGCCAACACACTATTTTCATCACGGACCTTCTAGGTCACCATGACATTCCTTCCTCCCAGCTCCCACCTCCCCACCGCTCACCCATCTTAATATAAGCAGGTGGGGAGCGGTTGTGCCACATGTAATAAATGTGCTTCACAGTATTTTGTACATTCCTGTGCTCCGGGGCACATGCTATATGTCATGCTGTGAACACCTTTCTATACGTTTTTGCTGAGTTTCAAAAAACGTCCTCTATTTTTTTTTTTTACAAAGATAAAATACAGGTCATTCAGAGCATCCTTGTCAAATGTGTTTGTACTTGTGCTGTATCATGATTTAGTGATAAGTAAGAGTTGTTTAATTAAATAAACATTTGCTGTATTTGGCAAAGTTTAGAGCAGTCTTACTAAAACATTTGTGTGCGTTGCCGCGGTGATACGCCCGCTCGCCTCTCAGGACACCGGCTTAACAGGAAACCAGCCAGTGCTGATTTTCCACCGTATCCCAGCCAGAGCTGCATCCTGTGTGGGGTTCACACGGAACAGGCCGGAAGGCATGCATGTGCACTTCAGCACTGATCCAGCAAGTCGCTCAGTCAGTCAGCCAGCTTGCTCTCTGAACTCTGTCCCATCCTATTCAGTCCTGTCCTGGCACCGCCTGGCAGCAGCTGCTACACTCCAGAGGACGATCAGGTGGATTTTTATACACCCAGCATGCGCAAGACTGGGTTAATGCTTACTGCAGCGCTCACTACTGTTTTATTATTCATATTCATTGCAAGTTCTGGTTGGACTTGCATACAAATGTAGTGTAAGCTTTTCTCTGAGCTGTGGTCTGTGGCAGCAGTTTTGTAACTTTGCTTTCCAATGTGTGAGACTTGAAGCACTCCTAGAGTTTTTGTACTTTCTAAACCAGTCTCCGAGTGTTGTTGAGGCTTTCTCGCCCTGCTGCTCATGAAATGCTCTTTTAGAGAACAGAGCCAGTGCAGTACATATGTCTCACTTGTGCGGTCAGTAAACCCTCAGACTCCCTCTTTTTATTGAGTGTAAAAGTGAAGATTTTCTGCTGGAATATACGTCGCAGGCTGCTTACTCTTTCTGCTGTGGCAACTGCAGCACATACGGGCCCCATTTATCCTCTTGCTGCCTTTCAAAATAACTATAAAGTCTGCTGTATACACACAGGGGGGGATGAGTACTATTGTTCTGTTTTGTGGTTTGTCGTGCACCGAGTCTTCACAGTGCATTTTGCTTGCTAGGCATGTATCCTTCTGTGTGAGTAAGCACCCAATTTCCTCACCACATGCTGTTATTGCCTCTCATCCAAAGGGAGATTGGGCTAAGTAACTAGCCGCAGACTTGATTTTGTGGTGTTTTATCACCTCTGATGAAATTAGAGGGGCCTCTATACCAAGCCGAGGAAGTGGAGAGGGAGACTGAGGGAACAGGAGAGAGGCTGCACCCTTTGCAAACCGCGTGATAATGCATCTGTTATATGTGCCTCAGCTGAGAGGTCCTGAAAATAGGCTTTAATGGTCCTCAGACAGTGTAGCTGAGAGGCAGGCAGCATTATGCTCGGGGTCACAGCAGGTCTTCAACACAATGAGTAAAGGTTTCCTTCCTTCTGTGGAGGTTTACATAACAGCAGCTACTGTATTAAGTGAAGAAATAAAGATAAGATTATTATTTCATATGTTTCACAATCTTCAAGGTTTTCAAGTGTTGCTACGTTCACTCCTCTGAACTTACACTCCTTATGTCTTCATATTTCCTCACACGCAGCCCTATCTGTGGCAGGAGCTGTCTGGCTTTGGTCAGACTCTAATGTTTAGCCTTCTTTGGCCCTTAGTGGAGCTTAGCGAGGAGACAGAGGAACAGACAGCGCGAGGACAAGTCGTGATGTTTATACTTTTGCGCTCAGTCTGGAGAAAAGAGGAGCAGGTCAACTGGGGTCGGGCGGTTTAACTCCTCACAAGTGCTTCTGTTGCAATAAGTCACTGCCACAGTTGTGAGATAAGGTATAAAAGTGTGTGTGTGTGTGTGTGTGTGGGGAGCTACTGCTGACCCTGAGCTGAGTGGGATTGTAAGAGGATTGTACTGAAGCTTGGACAGGAGGAAGAAATCATCATAAACAAGCTTAATGAACCAGGTGGGGAAAGTCCCAAAGAAAACTCCTTGCTGTCGTGGATAAACATAAAAAATCCAATTTGTGTAACCACAAACACACTAACTGCATTGGGTCGGTCTCATGACTGTCGAGATCAACGACCGATTGACCTTATTCCTGAACTGGAAACTGACTGATGATATTAATGCAGGACCACTGGTTGTTTTTGTGCATTTGCATGGTGGGTCTGTCCATGCCAGTGCTGCTGCATGGTGCCAGTGAACTCTTCCAGGGAAACAGAGGTTACACACACTCAACTGTCATGTTAATTGCCATTGACAGATAATTGATTTTTTCACGGACAGGGCTACAGCTGGCAGTGTTCACAATTACATACTTCTATTACATCACTCTATTTGTATGTCACCGTGCTCCAACATAACCCCAGATGCTGCCTTGACTCTATAACTTTATCCCCTGTAAGCCACTCATTGTGATCTTTTTTACCGTGTTTTTGATGGAGGAGTTCAGGAGACGTTTCCTGCTGAGTTTCCAGTGCCTGGTTGTTAGCCAACCCAGAGTAGCCTCATCCTTTCAGCCAGTGTGTGATTACAGAGCTGCAGGCTATATCATACAGTCCTTAGATGAAACAGTAGCAGGAGAAATTGAAGGGATTACTGTGACTGACAGAATTCCCATCATTTTTTTCCTCCCTCTCAGAAAGGCTTATATAACCATTCTGGATTTTGGCTGCCGTCTGCTGAGTGAAATAACAGGTTGGATTGTCTAATGAGTAGATGTGGTGTACATTTAAACCAGAAGAATAGTCCTATCTAGATTTTTGTCCTCCTCCTTCTTCTCGACACGTCTCCGCTCTCTTCATTCCTCTCGCTCTTTGACTTCCCACCCCCTCTCACTTGAGCGTGCCAGCCAGGCTGCGCAAATTTGCTCCAGATAATAGTGGACGTACTCTGCCAGCTTCTGGAGTTGTGGCTGCCGCTGTGGCTGTAACGGCTTGTTACCCAGCTGGAGTAATGACTGCATGGCTCCTTCCTTCCTTCCTTCCTTCCTTCCTTCCCTCCTTCCTTCCTTCCTTTTTTCCTTCCTTCCCTCCCTCCCTCCTTCCTTCCTTCCTTCCTTCCTTCCTTCCTTCCTTCCTTCCCTCCTTCCTTCCTTCCTTTTTTCCTTCCTTCCCTCCCTCCCTCCTTCCTTCCTTCCTTCCTTCCTTCCTTTTTTCCTTCCTTCCCTCCCTCCTTCCTTCCTTCCTTCCTTCCTTTTTTCCTTCCTTCCCTCC
>OOFC01030863.1:32014-64302 GCA_900323345.1 Pseudochromis fuscus | reverse complement strand
ACATCCATAGACTGTATTTAGAAACTAGAAAAGCACTCGGAGAGAGCAGACCTCTGCCAAGCACTGTTAAGGCCAATTGATACTTTCCACGTCCACATGTGCGAGTTGGTGCGCGAGGGTCCGCGTCACGTAAATGTTGTCATCGAACACGTCAGGAAGCGCTCGAGCGGACAGGCGCGGACAGGCGCGTAGGCGTCCGCGTGCAGCTCAAAAATTGTGACCGCATCGCCTGGGTGTGGAGGGCGCGAACAACTGCGCACGTGTAAAAATCTATACAAGCAACTGCACTGCGCTTGCGCCAGCATATCAACATGGACGCCTTCGAGGAGAGACTTTGCGAGGAGAATCCTTCAAAAAATTCCTGGATCGAGACGGTGATGTGGAGAATCTAATCATTTGTTCCTTATCCCCATCTGGACAATCCCTGAAAATTTCATCCAAATCCATCTGTAAGTTTTTGAGTTATTTTAGAAACCAACAGACAAACAGACAGACAAACGCCGGCAAAAACATAACCTCCTTGGCGGAGGTAATAACCGAAGCATATGGGGCTCAAAAATGAGGCCAATGCGGCCTCAAGTACAAAAAAAGTGCAATACACCACTGGAGGCTGGTTCCAAAAAACTCTGGCTCCAGTTGACTTTAATTAAAAAATTGTCATTTTTAATCCTGAAATACTTAGTATTACTAAGTAATACTAAGTCATTCTGATGTCATTAGCGAAAGTTAATTCTTGCTATCAGTGATCTCTGGTCCATCTGAAACAAACAAACACACACACAAACAAACAAACAAACAAACAACCCCCCCCCCAAAAAAAAAACAAAAAACAAAACAAAACATAATTAAGTTGATATCAGGCTTCAAAAGAGGAAGATTTAGGGGCGTGGTTAGCTGGATTGACAAGCCTGGTCTCCAATGAGAGCAGCGCTGAAGTCAAGTCTCATACACATTGGACAGTGATCTTAGGTACAAGGTTTAGACCCTCCTCCTCACTCTATCTGTCGTATACAGGGTGACACAAAAAAAAACAGGAATCTTTTAATAATCCAATAAAACCAAGAGTGATGGAAAAAATTATTTTATTCATAGTAATTGAAACCTAAAAAGGTGCAATTTAAGAAACAATGACGGAATTTTCATTTTTTCATATTTGCCAATGCGCACTTCAAAAAATCCCGTTTTTTTGGGTCACCCTATACAATTATGGTCAACTTCTGACTCCAAACAACCAACATGGTGACGTTCAAATGCCGATATCTTTACTTCAAAAGGGGAATCCACAAACCAATGGTCACAATTGGCTTTGTCCATACACAGTCTATGCCCACATGTCACATAAAATACCACAGATCAATGCAATTAAATACTCAAAATGTTTCCTTCAAAGAAGATTCAAAATATTTACCACTCCTGGTATAATATATTATCATTAATATATCATTATAATTAGGGTATAATTTATCTATTTTATTTTATTTTGAAGGCTGTGGCAAAAAAAACCCGAACAGGAGACCGAAAAACGTCACAGGAAACAGGAAGTCGGCGCTGCAGTCCAGCTGTTGGTCATTGTAAGTTCTCTTTTTGTTTAAGACATTTTCTCCTAATTTGGCAAAGATATAATGAAGGTAATTCTGTTACAAAGAGTGGAAATATAAGCGGTTTGTAGAGTTACGACGAACGCAAATGACAGCCACTGCTTACTCCTCCGGTATGACGAGTTGAATTGCTAACGAACGCTAGCTGAAAGCTAACGTTAGCTGTCAAAATGTCAACAAAGCGGATGTCGTTTCTTTTAACTCACCGATCAGCTGCTTTCCTGCGTTGTACCAAGTGTCGTGTAACGTGTTTGTGGCAGGGTGCTGCGGTGTGGTCGCAGAAGAAGCTGAGAGATGGGTTGGATGTTGTCATTTAGCACCGTGCTAACGCTGTTACGATCAGCTGAGCCGATCACCGTCGAAAATTCTGTCAATTTAAGGTGTTGTTTAGTTGTTTGTGTCGCATACCGTATTCTTTGAGTTATTATTTTCCGTGAACAACTTCAGCTGCCTCAACTGTTACATTCATCAATCTGTTTTTGCAGTAAAAAGCTGTGACCACCTCTGTTTTTGCTTGTTTCCGACCAGTGAATCATCTGTGATTTGTTCATGCAGTAAATACAGTTATATTAAAACATGTGTGATGCTCAAGGCAATTACTCTTCACTCACTAACAGCTTGTCTCTTTAAATGTTATGTGATAATCCATTTGTTGACATTGTTGTAATACAGTAACTACCATTTCTTACAGATATATCAAAATGTATGTTTAGAGACCTCCGTATTCCACCTTCTCTTATCCCATGGTACAACCCGTGCAGGCTTAATCTCTTACTTCAAATGAAATACATTTGTTCTGCGATAACCTGAAACACATCAGTAGAGGAGTGTTGTATGCACAAGAAAATCTGTGGTAGTTACTCATTGCCAGGTGGCATGATTTCTCCAAACTTCTATAAACACTGCAAAGCATTCCTGTAGAAACAGATTGAGTGGCTGCCATTTAGGAAAAAAATGATTGCTTTTGAACCTGCCTATAAAATAAATAAAATATATTGGATTTAACACCTTGATTATACTTGCAAAACATTTAATGTATACAGATGAGAATGAGCACAAAAAATGATCACACCATATGACCTCATATGAGGCTTGAATTGATTAGAAGACACTGTGATGAGAATAAACATACTATTTTAAATGAGATAACATGGCTACTTTATTGATTTTAGATGACAAAGTATTGGTTTATATTTAATGTCATGTGACTTCAATGTTCCATTAAGCAACATGATTCCAAGTAAAACAGATTTGAATCATTTCTTACTGCCATGACTTTGTCATGCAACGACAGATGAATTTCTGCACTGAGTCAAGATATTTGTTTATTACTTTCATCAACTTGTTATTGGCTTGTTTTGACAACTGTATATCAGTCCTTCCTCTGTGGGAATGATCTCATTATCTTTTTTTTCTGTTACAGTCTCTCAGGTTGCAAATTTAATGTACTTTTGAGTGGGAATGATATTCCCTCTTTGCTGCCACATAAATAATCTGCTATGGTGGAATGAGTAAATTTAAGAGATTAAAATTATGTGACAATATGTCCTAGTTATAACAGGGTTCCTACACAAGTATTGAAAGTATTGAAAAGTATGGAATTTGATTTTATAAATTTCCAGGTCTGGAAAAGTATGGAAAATGGAAACTAGTATAACGAAAAATGTTCATGTTATTAGAATAATGAAAACAAACAATTAATTCCATAATTTATTTACTTACACGATACACATCTGTTTGCTCAAATGTCACATTTTTTTAAAAAACATTTTAACAGCTAAGTCTGGAAGTTAAGGTCTGGAAAAAGTATGACATTTTGAAATGTTAGATGTGTAGGAACACTGTTCAAAGCTTAAAATAGTGGAAGAAGACACTGGTATCTTTGTGGTTATTGTAGTGGATGCTGCATTTTTTTTTTAAAATTTCTGTTCAGAGTTGCATTTGAGAATTATATTCTTACTCCTCTGCTTTACTTTGGAATAGAGCTGCAGCTAATTATTATTTTCATCATTAAATGTTTCATATTTAAATGCTTAAAATTGCAGAAATCGCCAGTTTTTCCTGTAACTATCGGACCTATACACATGCTTGTTTTGTTCAACCTGCTTTCACATATACAACATGAACTAGAAAGTGATGGTGCTCTATGGTTTAGATCTGCAGCTAAATAATTGAAAATGTCAGCTCTCTGATGGGGAAAAATATTGTGGCATTATGTAATTGCAGCGCTCTCTGTCCTTTAGCAGTGAAACTCTGAGTTAGATGTGTGGTTTGAAACACTGATCAGCATCAAATTGTGATGGAACTGATCAGATTGAGGTTTGGTGTTTGATCCAGAAAGTCCATGTAAACAACTTTCTTGGCAGAGCTGAGCTTTGCTTCTTGATATTTCAGAATTGTTACTCAGGAATGAAGGCAGCACCGTCCTCAATGTGGTTACACATACGGTTGTTTTCTGATAAATCTAAACATGGAGATTACATTTCTTCATAGACCTAAAGACCTCCCTGTTATTCTATAAACATTTTTCTCACCTCAGCCTCATTAAGCGCAGTGTTTTCAGTCAGAACAAAGTCTCAGCCTTTATAATCCCTTTTCTTGTGTACTTTTATTATATATTGTAACAACATACTTTCTTTAAATAGGCCTGACCAACGGAAACAGTACATTTCCATGTCTGTTTGTTTAACTGATTGATCGTATGAGCGAGTGAATGAGAGCCATTGATTGACAAGTTAATAGCAGGCTGGCGCCATGTCCTAGAAATACATTGTCCATCATGTGGGTTGACATCCATTCAGTTACAGCTCCATGTATCACTTCTCCTTCTCTTCACCAAACTGAGCTGTGCTCAGCCCGGTTTTCAGATCGGGGGGTGGCAGGGGCAAGGCTACACTGATCCATTTCCTGTCCCCTCCTGGGGCTCTAATTGAAAAATTTGGGTGGCCCTGCGTGTTTGTTTTGGTGGAATGTGGTGGGTTGTGTTTTTTGAGGCTTTTCCTCAGCGCCGCTGCTACACAGACCCCGGGGTGAATCGAGTGACGGGGGTCAGGCCGTGCCTTGTTTGTGAAGCGGCACTTCTCTCTTACCCCCGTCTGCTCTCTGCAGGCTGACCCACCTGGTAGCCTCCTCCCTGCTGACAGGCTTGCTGGACCACTGGTCTTCATGCTGTGGTTTCTGTGACCCAGTCAGACCCAGACAGACAGACTGACTGATGGACAGGCTGAGGGGCTTTCGGCTGGAAAAAAAAAAAAAGAAAACACAGAAAAGACAAGATAAATGCTAATATATGACAGTTTATCTGGTGCAGATCCTAGATGTACTGAAACAGTTTGATTATAGAGTGACAGAATTGAATACAGCATAAACAATTAAGTTATAATTCAGTTATAATTTAGTATTTGTTTGCCTTAGTTTTCCTTTGTTTCAGCTTTTTAATTGTTTTTTGCTTGTTTGAGTAGCACAGTTGGAAGTTAGGTTTTTGTGATGGGCATGTATCAGTATTTATTTTTTTTAACACTTTCTTGATCAAATGATAACTGATCAAAATAATAACCAGAGCATTAATCACAGCCCAAAAAACAATTAAGAAAAAGAGGAAGTAATCAACTGAATAACTGATATTCAAGATGTTAATTATTAGTTGTATGTGTAGTGAAAACATGTGGATTTGTTGTATAAGCAATAATGTTTATATAATTTATAATAGTATGTAGATGTTTCTCACGCTGGTCGTGTGTTTTCTTTATGTAAAGCAGCCGAGGCAGCAGTGTCATAGCCCAGCTCATCACGGTTCAAACTGCTCTATTTCACTGCTTCATGTCGTTGGGCAGAGGCGCCTGTCTCCAGCTTCTTAATCCTCTGAAAACATTCTCCTGCATTTGTAGGCCCATACTTCATTTTGCTGTTTATTGTTACTGGATTTTTATATGGGAAATTGGGGACTTTGCTTCATTAAGCATAACTCTGCAAAGCACTTGAGACTGACAAACAAACAAACAGATAGCCCCTAAAGATAACAAACCCTGTGGGCAGACATGATGATGATGAGCCAGAGGCCCACATCTGATCGCTCTGTCCTCCTCCTCTGTCACGGAGGAGTTTCCACGAGTGGCTTCTCTCACTGGAGATGCTGAGTCATTGTGGATGAACTGGCCAGTAGTCACAGCGTCTGTTTTCAAAACAGAACCTGCATGTTAATCCATTTATTTGAAATCTGATACAGTTGACACACATTATGGTCAATTTCTGGCTATCAGCTACATTCCCCTCTCCACATCTTAGAGGCATGTGGCGGCCTGGGTGTGAGCGAACACTGAGCTGGATTGTTTAACGCTCCACCCAGCCTGTGTGATCAGGCCAGTCATCTCAAGCTGGGCGATGTTTGGCCAGCTCTGTGCATTCAGAGGAGTCGGAGGGGGGATCTTTGATGGAATCTGGTGTTTGTGTAATGTTGGGGAGCACGGAGTGAAATAGTGTTAGTGTGTGTGGGGGGTGAGTTAGATTCTCTGATGGACGATGAAGGGGGTGGGGGGTGGGGGGAGTTGAGGGTGATGAGCTGTCTAAATGGGTCCCTTTGTGCCCACTAAACCCATCGCACTCTCTCTTAACACACACACGCGCACACACACATGCCAATCACTGCCATATGTGAGTCACCTTTGAGCCGTGAGCAGCACATGATCTAAGGTATGAACGCCTTATTCATGAGATAATTGTGTAGCTGTGTGTGTGTCTGTGTGTGCGTGTTGATCATGTACTGAAGATAGATTCCCGAGTGTGTGTGTTGATGAAGAGTTTGTGTTGAAGTTATCAGAAAAGTAAAAACGGTCAAAGTTAGGAGGAAGAGTTGTGTAGGATCCCTAACAACTGATGTTAGTGCATTACTTAGAAGGTTGTTTATATTCTTACTTCCCAGATGAACACTCAGAATGAAAGAGGTGTGACATGCAACAAGGATCCCTGATAGCAAGCAGCAACATTACAATTAAATATGGTTAGTTTTGGTGAATTAATCTGATGGTTATATTTTTATTCCTCCAGTTATTTGTAGTTAAGTGTACACAAATTTAGAAAAAGAAAACAAAAAAGAACAGCTCAATCATGATTGTTTAAAACCCAATATGTTGGCTTCACATTGCCTTCTGTATTAAATCACAGTTTACAATAAAATGGAAAAAAATCTACAAATCAAATTAAGAAGCAGGACTTTGCAAATGTGTGGCATTTTATATCTTATCCATTAAATAATGATACATTTTGTGTTGATTGACCAATTTATGAATGAACTTCCTAATCCACTTTTGTGTTGCATATGTAGCATATTTTATTGACACAGCAATTTTCTGTGCTTTCTTCAATCTCAATGATTTCAAAGTTACTAGTTACTTGCAAAATGATATTTAGCAACAGTTAATCAACATCAATTTAAACCTTTACAGGGATGTAATTTAAAGTCAGAGACATTTTTGGCTCTTATCATATTGACTGTAGCCATATAAATAGTCTTTATTGGCTGTTTTTTTTCAGTAGCAGCAAAAACAAACACAATACAAAATTCAGACAATGAAAAATAATCTCATGTTACTTGAATCATGTAGAGATGATGCACCCGCTGGTTGCCTGTTTGTTGAAAATGCCTTATTCTGCTATTGTGTCTCAAACTGAGCATTAACCATAACAGTAGTGGAAAATTAGCTCCAATCTGGAAATCTGCGGCTCTTAAAGGCACTCTCAAGACGATTTGTTTCCAGGCATCTTTTAGTCCAATTTAATTAAATGTCAATTTTAACTGACTTCTTCTTTTATATGAAAACAAAAAAGACGAGACCACTGAGGACATTTTTTTTTTCTCCTTTACCAAGATGCTTAAATTAAATGGTTTCATATGACAAAGAGATTTGTTTAGAGATTTAATGAGAAGTTTTTTTCCCTTTGTGTCTGCGTCTTCCAGCGCTGAGCCAAGGGAAGGGTGGTCACTTGTTGGCGGTGCTGCAAGAAGATCCTGAGTTCCACAGCTACCATACAGATTAGAGCCAACCCTGCTGTTTGTTAGTCAGCCTCCAAGGAAAACAAACCTGCCTTTTTAGCCCTTTTACCAGAGAGACAGGGAGAGAGAGAGAGAAGGGTAGGGGCTGGGGGCTAACAGCATCATGGTTGGAAGAGAATCCAGTGAAAGAAAAGAGGCTAAATCTGGTTCTGTGTTGCCTTTGATTAAATTTAGCCTGTGTAGAACGACACGGCTTGACACATGTTGGAAGAAAAGTGGGGTATCATCTTAAGGGGATCTTCTAATGCCCCCTAGAGGTTAATAGCTTTATCCCTCTTGCGGAAAATGCTGCCTACCTCATAAGTTTTCCAGTCGGAGATTCAGAAACCTCCTCCTTTTGTTTTCCCCGTCATGCTGCTTTAAGGAAAAATTCATTCACAGCAAGGCCTCGGCCTCGGCCTCGGCCTCAGCCTGTATAAAGTTATAGTTTCTATTACCTTGTTTGCAGGGTATTTGTGATGGTGCGTGACATGAGACTTGTACAAGAGTCTCCTTTAATTTCTGTGCGACTCGGTGCATCGTGTGTACGTGCGTGCGTGTGTGTGCGTGCATGCTGGTGTTATAGAGAGGGGTCTGGGCAGTGTTCCCGTGTCCATGCACAGCCCCCAGAGTAAAGTAAACACAGCGGCTCTTTTCTCATCCCAGCCGTCAGCAGGCTCTCCCCAGGCCCGCGCCAGAGACCACACACCCAGACCACACACACACACACACACACACACACACACACACGCAACACACACACATATATACACACACACTGCCCAGACCTCTTTGCAGATCCTTCCACATACTCGCATACACACAGACCACACAACACCAGCTCGGGCCCCTCGCACGCAACCTAGCTGAGCTGTCATTCTGCCCAGCGTGTGTGTGTGTGTGTATGTACGTACTGGTGTGTGTGTGTGTACTGGTGTGTGGGCAGGCTATCTGTGTGTTTGTGCACGTGTATTTCCAAGATTAGGAGGGATAGGATCGAAAACGCTCCTGGAAGCAGAATCAGAATTATACAAAATAAAGCGCTCTGTCCTCTGCCCCCTTCGCCGCTCCCTCTGCAAACATGTGGGATTGATGAAGGCTACACACCGAGCTCTTGTTTTAGGCCTGTTAACCTCTTATCATCTTCATGTCAGATCCATAGCCCCTCCATTTCCTCTGACAAGCACAGGGCAGCAGCAACAACACGAGGTAAATCCCGTTGGAGGTTTCTCGTTGACTCCTGGATGTCAGGGTGATTGGGAGGCGGAGGAGACCCAGAAAAGGATCCTGTACTCTTAAGAGGTTTCTGGGTGAATACACACGCTACTGTCCCACCAATGCTTTTTAGGCTTCTGTGTTTTTCCTGCATCGCTCTCACTAAAATGTCAAGTTTCCACACCATCAAACCATGTCGCAAGAAACAAAAATCAGAGGTTGATGTCTGCTGGTATTTACTTTGTGTGAGGAGCCACGGACACATTGTGAACTGAAAGTGGTCGAAATTAATAAATGTTTTGTCAGTTGTGGGTAATTAACAGAAAATGTATTGACTTTAATAACTTTATTGATGGAGGAGCCTCCCAACTTTTTAAGTGGTGAATATTTGACTAACTTCTATGAAAAGATGTTTTACTCTGTGACAACCACTGTTCGAGTACAAATTGTTGACACAAATGTTTATTTGAATTCACCATGTCTAATGAAACTGGGCACGGGGCCTTAGTGAGTAAACAGTTGTGGTGAATGTCAAGTTTAAGTGTGTAGTATGTCTGCAACCAGAGATCATTTTCTTTATTGATTTATCTTTAGTTTTTTTTCTCATTATTCAATCAAATTAATTTGTTTTAAATTACAAAATAAATAACCTAGGTCCAGCACAATTTCCAATAGTCAAGGTTTATGTTGAATATACACTATTAAAGCTGCTTGTTTTTTGACATGGTTTTATGTTTTTACATTTAAATTAAGGTGTCGTCCTTATCGGTTATAGTCTTCTGAGATGACTTTGTTGCTCTTTGACATTATTAAGTTGGTTTAATCTTTTGAATGTTAATGTTGGCATTGCCTTTTAATTTTGCGCCTTTAATTTGCTGCATTGTAATATCATCATAAGTTTTCTACAGCTGTTACAGTTTGTGATTTTTTATATTAATATGTTTTGACTCAACTAACACTGTTTCAATGATATTAATATCTACATTTAAAGATCCTTTTACTTTACTGATTTGCATATCAAGTGATGTCACTTCATGTCCTGACCCTCAGGTTGGGAAGCAATGGCCTGACTGTGCTTTGGTCTCTTAAAGTAGTGATAGATATTTTTTAACTGCTTTTAAACTTCATGAAACTGCTTCTTAATGAGCTGTATTATTAATCTAATAATTTAGTAAACAGTGTGTTCACTCATGATTAACAGAAATATACTAGCTGCAGCCTTAATTGCTCTCGATAGCTGCACTTGCTCCTGCAGCTGTTCTTGAAACTTCGGGAAAGTGTCTTTAACAAGTAGACTAATCACTGTTGTGCTCTTTCAGCTTTTATTTCCTGTGATATCAGAGCCTTTGTTGGCTCATGGAAGTCATATTGTATCTCAGTTATACACCTACACCTAATTAGTGACCATATAACTGTGCAAAGGGTTACCACCGCGAACTTGATGAAGGTCCGGTCCGTGTGAACTTCTGCATTGTTTGCGGAGAACGTGTTTTGGCTGCTGAGCAAAAGGGCGGAAACCTCGCTCGAGCTCCTCCGCAGAGTCCAGATTGGTCAGCCCTTTTTGAGACCTGGCAGTAATTTATTAGCAAACATCTGTGCTGCTGAAACACATCCTTTCATTTTTTCATTTGGATCCTTTCCCTCTTTCTTCCTTTGCTCCAGCCCCAACATGAACTGATTTGCATGGGTGCTCCTTCTTTGGTACCATAATCTGTACAGTATTGTGTGGGCTTATGTGGAATGATTGGAGAGGCCAGGTTTATTTATCCTGCGCTGTGAGGTTTACATTCTTCCTTTCCTCCCTGCTCTCTGTCTGCTCCTTCATTCTTGGCTCCCCTCTCTATTTTTCCTATTATCTGAGAGATAACTGCTGCAATGCATACATTGTTTGGAGACCTCCAGGGTGGGAAATGAACTTGAGCTGCCAGCCAAACGCTGCTCATATTTTACAGTCCCCAATCAGTTTTTAAAAACCTAAATATGTATGTGGCTCCCTGAGAATTGATTAAAAAAAGTATAGTATTTATTATCATTTCTAAGAATAATGTTGTGTGTTGACCAGCTATGGTTCTGTGTTGACATAATTATTGTTGTTAATTGATTTTTAGAAGATTGCTTACTGTTGAAATTTGTGGCACAGTTGAATGTGTTTGCTGTAATGAGTAATCACCATATATTGCATTGTCATAGGTTTTTACACATACAACAATTGTTACCAACAAATATTTTCCTTAGTTTTAGTGCTATAAATACAGGATTCCTAATTGATATAAGATGTTAAAGTTACATATGACTGTGTGTGGTATTAGACACCAAACTGATGTCTTTAAGTTTGTTTATTTTTTTTATATGGTGGACTGACTATCACTAAAAAAAATAAAGATGTTAAACTAACAGTGGTATGAAACAAAATCATGCAAGAAAATCACATGTGTTTTCTTTGATTTTCTGATAAAAATTTCAAATTAAAATGTTTGCGTTCTGAATGTTGTGTTGCTGGCCAGGTTCTGATGTGTTTGCCTTTCTGCCTTTCCTTCAGGTGCTGATTGATCCAGTGTTCCTGTTTGCCTCAAGCCGCCATGTCCCGTGCACGACAGCCCCCGCTGGTCACGGGCATCTCGCCCAAAGAGGGTGCTGCCTGGACCAAAGTCACCATCCGGGGAGAAAACCTGGGCACTGGCCCAGCAGACCTCATTGGTAATAACTTTTAATATAACCTCACAGCTAACCACACAGTTTTTCTGTCTCTGTAAAATGTTACACTTTCTACATTTGTTTAATTTCTTAACACTGATTTCTGTTACACAATATTGATTTTCAGGGGGAATGAAGTCCAGATTAATCCTGGTTGTGTCCTTTGTGCTTCCCCTTGATATTTTTTCTTCTTCTTTCTTACTAAAATATGCATATATATAGAAGTGTTTAAGCTAATCTGTCCACATGTATACACAGTATTTTCAGCACATATTTAAATATACAAGATGTCAATAATTAACTTTTATTTGTTTTACTGTAAATAATGGTTCGTAGGTGATGATTCTAATTATTTGTATCACTTGGTGATTAAACAGTGTTGTGAAAGAGGAACACTGATGCTGAGAGACTGTGGCTCGTTTGAGTATTTTTGTAATTTCAGCTTTTATTAGCAACAACCCACAGCAGCTCCTTTTTAAAACACTCTGTAGAAATGTTTGTTTTTGTTTATATGATATGTAAGTGGACAGGATGTTTTATTTTTTTCACCACTGGAATAAAATTTTTAAAATAAGTAAAAAAAACAAAACAAAAAAACCTCTCTGAACGTAAGCAAGTTAAGTCTTAATTACTGAATCATTTTTGTATTGAAAATCAGCAATAATAAACTTAAAAATTCTTCTGGATGTTTAGATAAATGTTTAAAATATGTAAATATATGTTACATTATCACAAGTGTTAAGATAAAAGCATTTAGTTTATATCTGTGAAGTTATTAAAAACTTTGACACATAGCAAAACAGTCATTTCAAAATGTCAGCTTCACAATACTGTTTATTTGCACAATAGGAATTTCTAATATGTTCTTGGTACATTTTTTGTTTACACACCAACAACTTTAGAGAGAATTACTCAACATAAACGTTCTGAAATAGACTTTTATTTAATTATGTTTTGCATTGTGTGACAAATAATTCCTTATCTGGTTCTTTCATGGAATAAAAACCTTTTATTTACTAAAAATGTAGATTTAGATATTATACATTCCAGAAACACTCCGTAATGTGAAAATAAAGTTGTTGGTAGTGTGTCTCTTTCTTCAAATAATTTTAAAGAGTCACACAGATGGACCACCACCATCTTGATCTCATTATGCGTTTGAGCGTCACACTTTTTCTCTGCCGATATTTTCCCTCATATTTGCCAGTTTCTCCAAACCCCACTTTTCTGATTTTAGTGGATGTGGGGGAAAGGGGGAGCAGACCAGAGGACTCACGCACACTGCTCCACACTTGGCCAGTGATGCAGGTCTATTTCTGACCGTGAATGTCCCCGGGGCCTGGAATTAGCCAATTAGATATGCACAAATGTGTGTGAGTGCTTATGTATTCAAACAAAGTGGCCAGTGTAGAACAGAGGCAGGAAATGGGTCTCTAATGGGCATATTATTCACAGTTTTATGGGCTATTTGTTGATCAGCTCTTGCGGGCTTTTCTAATGTTTGATTACACACACGTGAAACTTTCTGAATCCCCTCAGCTGGAAATGTCAAAGCGATCACTTTGTCTGTCTTCTGGTGCCTAAACAGTATTCAAGAGGGTTTAAAAAGAGGTTGACAGATGTAGAGGCCGAGTGCACATTGTGTTGGTAATGAGCCACTTAGCACTAAAGTGACACACATTAACTTTTAAAGGGGCTGAGTGAGAGGAAGGAAGATCAAGGCCACCCACACCCATTGTGACCCCAACTTGAACTTTGACCCCCAGCGACAGTTTTGCTAAACGTGCTGATAGACATCATTCCGAGCTCCTCTGGTTATAGATTGTCTGTGTGTGTGTCTGTGCGCCACTTTATTTATTTTTTCTGTCGCTGTGTGTCTGTATCGCTCACCTTTTTCACCTTTTACCCCCTCCCCCCCCTCTTCCGTCTCAGGTCTGTCGATATGTGGCCATAACTGCCTGCTGACAGCTGAGTGGATGTCAGCCAGTAAAATCGTGTGCCGCGTGGGTCCTGCCAAAGATGACAAGGGAGAGATCATTGTCACCACCAAGTCTGGAGGTCTCGGCACCTCCACGGTCTCGTTCAAACTGCTCAGGCCCGAGAGGATTGGTAAGACTCAACAGAATTAAAATCAACACGGCATTGGTTAGCCTGGACAGGTTGTACCATTGTACCAAATAAACGATTATTTTTTAATACTTGCTTTACTTTTATCTATAAAATGTCACAAAATAATAAAATGTATTTGATGATAATTTATTTGAAAAATTAAACTAGAATGACACATTTGTCCTAGAGGCTATATTAGCTGTAGTGCACCCTCCAAGTTTACACCTTTACTGAGTGGAAAAAATAGGAGAAAACTAAAGGAGGGTTCTCAAGAAAAAGTAAATAAATAGACAAAACATGAGTGATGTCCTCTCACAGTTCACGTTATTATATTTGTCTGTTGGTGTGAGTGTGTATGGTGGTTTGTCACCATGTGTGTTGACCCTGTGATGGAGGGCGATGTGTCCAGGGTGTAACCTGCCTGAACGGGACAAGCGAGTACTTAAGAGGCATGGATGGATGTTTAACACTTTGATAACACATTCAGTGTGTTCAGAAAAAAAATCTGGCATTTGTTATGTGCTATCCTGGATAATAAAAGCATGTAGAAGATGGAATAAGGGCTTACGCAGTTTATTAAGTTATTTTTTCAATGATTGCTTTACTCTTAACACGATAAAATGTCAAAACAATATTCAAGCTAAAATTACTGTTTTTTTCCCAGAGAGCTATATCATTTGTACCCCACTCTCCATGCTTATGCTCCCACATGACAAAATAAATAAATGTCTTTGACAAATATCAAGGAAGTTGCTTAGGAAAAATGAATCTAAAAGACAAAATAATAAAAAAAGAGAGAAACATGATTCAATGTACACATTGTAATTACAAAAAATATTAAAAGAGATAAAACACAAGCAAATTGTAAAACACACTCACTAAATAATGATGAAAACACTCGGACGTGTGTGATTCGCTGCATTCAGCTACACATCACTGATGTTTCTGAAGATAACAAACAGTATTTATTTAACTTTAAACTGTTTGACAACAAAATAATGAAAGTGCATCAACATGTGGCGCGTGCTGGAACAAATACACATCAATAATGAAATGAGCAAACTTTTTTTATTGCAGTCATTCTGATGCATTATTACAATATTAATATTGTTTATGTAACTAGCATTAGCCTTATGCTAATGTCTTGCGTGTTTATCATTTTTTTTGTTTCTCCAGTAAGTTTGTTTTTGTGTTCAAGTATATCAACTTCAAGTATTTCTTCATCTACCACACTTTTTTATGCCACATATATGTTGTCCAGTTGGTGGATGTTTTTCTCAGATTGCTTGACCTTTATTTGCAGGTTTTTCTAAACAAAATTGTTTTTAGATTGAGTTTGATTTACTCACATTTTACGTACTATTTGCTTGTGTTTTCTGAAGTTGCAAAGGGTTGATCTGCGGTAGATCCCTTGATCAGGACCGACAGACATGCAGCGGTGCTGTATGTACTGAGTACAGCCTGCGCTAGTATGAATAATTTATACAGAAACAGTTAAAATATTAAACAACTGAAAAGTGAAGTGTAATATGTTACTTTATGAGTGTGTGTTTGTATGTGAGGAGGAACATGTTTGAGCGAGTGTGTGTCTGTGTGTGTGTGTGTGTGTGTGGGCACATCTGGGATGTGTTGTGGAGCTTACTGACTGTGTGTCCCCTGTCCTGCCCTGCCCTGTCCTGCAGGTATCCTGGACCAGTCTGCGGTGTGGGTGGATGAGATGAACTACTACGACATGAGGACAGACCGCAACAAAGGAATCTCCCCCCTCTCCCTGCGTCCCAGCAATCCACTGGGCATCGACATAGACAAGTATGGACCGAACACATACGAACACACACACAAATCGCTCTCACACCGCCATAAACACAAGTGCTCTCGTCATTGAGTCATGGTTTACATCCCTAAACAGAAACAAACTCTCCCCATATGCCGGCGTTTGAAATATTATGCCAACACGGCAATGGCTGAACAGCCTCTAACCGCTCCACACAGGGAGTGGAAACAGAATCATTGTGTATAAAGCAGAAGAGGACAACGATAGAAAGAGATGTGGAAAGAACTAAAGCAGCGAACCCACACACATGCAGACACGGCCTGAGAGCAGGCAGCGTGGTGCTGCCTCCCACGTGCCTGGCAGGGAGTGAAGCAGTTGTAATGTATAGTTTGTGTTGTCAAGTTCTGGCATTTCTGGCTTAGTGTTTGTTTGGCTTAGAGGGGCCGGGGGCAAGTGACCGCTCGTGGCCAGAGACAAGACCCCCATAAACAGTCTGTAGCATTCACTCACTCCTCGGGATGCGTTAAATATCCAGCATGTGAAGTCTCTTTGACAGAGAAACAAATTGTAGTTGACGTGTTTCACAAAAAGAGGAGATGTTTTATTGGTTCTAAAGCATCACTCTGTTGTCTGTTCTCTCTGTGTGGTTGCATACATTTTTGTGCCATGATTTCTCTGGAAGGTTGTTCAGCTGGACCTGTTTGCACCAGCTGTTTATAATGCAATACTTGGCCTAGTTAGAAGTGTTTAACAAGTTAAGACAAATTGATCACTAATCAGTTACACATCAGTTACATAAAGTGCAGCACATGCGGTGAGCTCCAAGCTTGCATGGGAATAAGTTGCCTACCTGTCTGTCTAACTGAACACATGTAAGGGCCTTAAGGAGTGTGTCACTTACACAGGTTGCTATCCACAGGAATAACAAAATTCTTGTTGCATTTTGTTTTTACAGAATTACATTTTGGTTCCCATGCGTCCTAGAAAAACAATTTTCCAGTTCTGGAAACAACAAAAATGTCCTGAGACCCACTGAGTTGTCCTGGAAATTAAAAATGAACTAAACTGCGTCAGATCGTTGTATGACATACTCTACTATATTATTTGTAACGCACTGCACTGACATTTTGAACTACAATTATGAGATAGTACACCATTAAATTTTTTGTATGACATGCCATATAGTGTCATGTTTTTCTTACACATACTACACGAGGGCATTTTTTTAATAACATACTGTGGCATTTTTTATTTTATTTTTTTTACCATGGTATACTATATGATATAGGAGCTTGTTAGTGTAGGTCGTGATTCCCATTAGCCAAAAAGTTTTGTGAAAAGTATGAAAACCCTGGTCTTGTCTTGTGTTATATTTCTGTTAATTACATTCACACAGTACTTTTGCCACAAATACCATCACACCAGAAAAGACTGTTTTGATGTCATTCTTTATTTGTATAGCCTTAATTCTAGCATATATACATTTTTTGTTGCAGTTTCACATGTAACCTATTGCAACCTGAAGAAAAAATACATTATACCCGTAATGTGTGTTGAAATATTTATTTGTTTATGTGCGGAAATCAGAGTCTGCTTTTCTGTGCATGTCACCAAGTATGTTCTTGTTCATAGATTTTCTGTTTCACAGACTTATATACTGTACTGTTTTTACATATGTGTTCATAACTGCAGAGTGGGTGGCGGCGGTGGTGGTGGGGGTTTGGTTTGTGTAGGCCACAGGTCATTAGCAGAGATCAAGCTTCCCTAATGAGTACAGGGTCCTCCAGGGGCGTCCAGGCGTCACACAGTGCACTTCCCACGCCAGGCTCTCCCAGCCTCGATACTTCCTGGCTGCACGCTGCCCCCTGCTGGAAAGTGTGACACCAATATCCCAAATAAAAAAGTTACCTCACAATTTACACAATGCATTTGCCAAGATCTGATCACTCATAGTTTCCTATGAATATATTTATATAGTCATTTTTCTTTGTTTTAGTGTTACCACAGATTGATCTTTGTGGTTTACATCCCTACATTGTTTTTGTTTTGTTTTTTAGTACAAGCATTTCTTCTATGATAATCTTTTTTCTCTTTCTTCTCCAGAGGTAAAATCCCACAGAAAGACATGGAGCTGACATTCCCAGGAATGAGTGGAGACTTCACCAGTGAGAACTTCTCTGCCACCTTGTACCTGATAGAAAACCATGCTGGCTCCAGGTAGGCCCTTCTTTGTGAATGATGTTAAGCTACAAACTCTCAGCAAAGCAAAAATGGCAGCTAAACATTTTGGCTTTACTCAAGATTCACCAGAAGTTGCATAATTTTTTTTTCCCTCAACTGAAGTTTCTAGACACAAGACACACAAGAGACGTTAGCTTACAGGGTGATGGAGACACTTGATTTACTATTCCCACTCACCTGGCATTCAGTCGGTGGGAGTCTGGCATGTCCCGGTCACTGTCCTTGCAACTGCAGCTGGTTTGTTGAGGTTTCATCTCAGAGATACTCACACTCTTCCAGAAACACTCTCATCCAGAAACCTGCTAACAGGTGTGATCAGTGATAATTGCAATCAAATAAATCCATGCGCTGTGAAAGAGACATCCCCTTCTGCACCCTCTTCAACCCAACTGAGGCCAACAGTTCAGCTGAACTGCAGTTAGATTCATTGATTAGTCAGTCGACAAAAATGCACAATTTGCTGAGAGAAAGATTAATAGATTCATGAGTTAACTCTCTGGTAAACCACATGGGTCTGAAGGATCCAACTGAGTATTATTTTCTATACCTCACCTGGTTTTTGATCATGGCAGAAATATACTAATTGATTTGTTTTTACTTTATTTTCATTTTAACTTTAATTAAATTTTTAATTAAAGCTGTATCAAAGAAGTCCTCAGCCAGCCTGTGAAATACCATAGGAAATGAAGATACATCCTTTTTGGCTTATCCATGGGTCAACCAAGAAAATAACTGATAGATTAATCAAAAAAATAATTACTTACCACCACTCTGTGGTACAGACTGAGGGTTGGCAATGGCCAAACTGAAAAGAAAATGTTTTAGGAAGAATGTATGGGAAAGAAAGGGAATGTGTTATGCTTGGTTTTATTGCATTTATTTTGAGGTTATATTTCCTTGGCCAAATCTCCACATGGTCAGTGGGTTCTTTATTGCACAGTGAGGTATGTAGACAAGGCAGCCTGCTGACCCAAAAGACTGTCATGTCAGGGCAGAGGAGAGTTATTTTGGACTCTCCTGGCTTCCTCTCCCCCCTGCTTAGCCTTCCAGTAACCCAGACCCCAGGATCCAGCATGACCAGGGGCCTCTGTTTGGACCTCACTGGGTGACTGTTTCTTCCTGTGGAGGAAACCTCACTCAGGAGACTGACACAGAGACACACGTACTCACAGTGCCCACAGATGCATGTCCAATAATTGCTTTTCTCTGTACATACACACTTATTGCACAAAATATGAACGTATTCTTGTGCCAAGGTTTGTAACATTTCTTTGAATTTGCAACAATTATCAATTTTGAGAGTAAAAAAATTACTTGCAAAAGTAAATGTTTTGCTTTCATAATTGATATTTTTTGATTAATATTGTTGGTGTGAAAACCCATCACCTCTCATTGATGTTTGCGTGTATTTTTAAGTTGTGCAGAGTAGATTAAAGTTTGTGTTTTTTAAATTGAACAAAAACACAGTTGAAAGACCTTCACAATCTATCAGTTTATTTGAAAAATTGAAGAAAGTTCTCTGACTCTGCAGCTCTAACGACAGCATAACTTTTTTTTGTTTTCACAGTTTTGAGCATCTAAAGATCGCCGCCAGTAATCTGAAGAAGCAGGCGACTAAGAAGAACGAGGGGAGTCTGGCCTATGTGAAAGGAGGCCTCAGTACCTTCTTCGAGGCTCAGGACGCTCTGTCAGGTGAGACAGATTAACACATTTTTGTGTGCTATGGAACTGCACCAAATGGTCTGCAATTAATACGCAAACTTTCAAATCATCACTTTTCATCTCTGCTCAGAAAAGACCTCTTGATTTTTTGGAAAGTGTGCAAGCGTGTGTGTGTCTTTGGATATTTTTCCCCACATGTGGTTTTAGCCGCAGTTGATTAAAGAGGCTCATTTGGACGCTGTGTGAAAACCTCTCCACTTTGTACTACAGTTACACCCGCCAACCACAACACGGTTAATTCACCTTCATCAAAATGAGATCAGCTCTCACCTGTCACACACAGTCTCACGTGACTCTCCCTAGAGTGGATGTAAACACACACACACACTTGCTGACTTTCAGATGCCAAAAAGATTTCAAGGTAGCAGGGACTGACTGCTGTCGCTCTGCCAGGTACCTCAAATCAATTGTTCACTTCATCATTCATACTTTTGTCTGTTTACTCTCTGCCCCAGCCGTAGCCGCTCAGTTACTTCCCCTTACTATTTATACGTACACTTTTCTGCCCCCATCATTATTATTATTGCTTTCCGTGTGTTTGTGCCCCGGTTGGAAGAGAGGCAATGTTTTCATTGTTAGTGGCTGAATCTAAATAAACGGAGCAGCCCAACACAATGCAAGCCAGAGTATTAGGACTGATAGTGCCGATAACAGACCCAATATGACCAATGGGAACAATGCACGGTCATTCTCACGTTCAGACTGAGCGTGCCTACTGTGTGCCCACTACCCCAATGGGAAATGTACAGTTTCCAGAGATGGAGGAAGCTGTGCACTGTCGATGGACTCAAGTGACCTGTGACCCAAGAGGACATGCTAAATGCTTTATGACTTATGTAACTTCAAATAATTTTCTGGACCTGATTATTAGGCTGCACTTTTTTAGGCAAGATTCGAGACACTTGTAATAAAACCAGAGTTGACAAGTATGTGACAGTTTGTGAATGTACACATATATAAAACACTACAGTGTGTCAACACAACAAAGTATCCAGTGAAAATAACACTATAGTCAAATAGCCTTGGTTATTGCATTTTGTATTGGATGCAACTGATTTTACTTAGATATATGTAAAAGAGATTTCAAAAACAGGTTATCTCAGCCTTCAAACTAAATCCAAGTTTATTGTAAAGGCAAAATGAAACACAGTATTTTAAATTATATTTTATATTTGTATGGTGACATCCACATTATAAGCCCAGAGTATAACTTGGCTTCCCACAGTTTTCACCCATATTTTTATGTTTTGCACTATGCAAATTACCAAAGATTTCACACAGTGATTATCTGAAGATTAAACGGGGAATAAAAGTATACATACAATATTAATTGGCAGGAAACATGTCTCCAAGTGAGTAGTAATGTTCATCTTAACGTGTTCACAGGCAGTTGTTTCCAACATGTTTCCCCATATTTCTCTCCACTTTCTCCCAGCTGTCAAAAAACAGCAATTAATCCACCTTTAAAGCACAAACCTCACATCTGTGTAGCTAATTTATTGTGTGGTGTGTTTTTAAAACTTGGCTAACAGACACATTTTTATAATCAAGCTTTTTGGTTGAGGGCCTCATGAATTCTTTATCCCTCAGCATTTTCCAGCTTGTCTCATTACACTTGATTTTATTCCTCATTAATTTATTTTCTTCATAGGAACCTAACATTACAGGCATCATAGTAAGGCAAGAGTATTTTGAGTTGAGAATCCACAAATTTCTATCATTTAAATATTGTAGGACTCTCACTTTTCAAGTACAGTTTTTACTCATGAAAAAAAAAGTTTAATGTATGGTCCAGCACCATGACCTAAAAGTTAATTTTTAAACTTTTTGACTCCTGTCTTCTCACTATGACTCATTACAGCCTTACAGCATCATTTTTGGGCCAACATTTGGCTCTAAATCATAAAAATTGAAGTAGTGGCCCAGGATGGATGGCTCAAGTGGAGATATTCTGTACACCACGTATGCTCAGCCAAACCGACATAGCAGCCGGCACGCTGCTCATGAGCCTGCCAGCTCCAGACAGCTCTGCATTAGTTCACTGCCAGGCCCAGTTAGCACAGCTGTCTGAGTAACTGTGAATCCTTTCTTTGTGTCCCTGCAGTGTTTTGGCAGGTCTCTGTTGTTGTGAGTCAGTCCAAATGAGCCTCACCTGAGAAGTAGTCTTGAGAATTTTAAAGAAATTAAGTGTGAAAAAAGAAATTAACAGGGTACTTGTCTGTTCTTGTAGGTGAGAGTGTGCCGTGTTAGACGGTGCTGTAGTGCTTCCAGGCCTCTCAGTCACCATCACAACATTCTCGTCTCCTCTGCTGTTTATTTTCAGTTCTACTTGCATGTGAAATTTTTATTGATGACTTTAATAGAAGAAGTCTGGAGTTATTTTTAAGGCAAGTGCACTGCTGCCGGCAAGGTGGAAACAAGGAAGGGAAGCCAAATCTGGGAAAAGAAATGAGGCGGACAGAAAATGTTTAGAGCAAACAGCAGCATTCTGGCTTTATTATCCGTCAGTTTTTTACCTCTATTTCTCTTATTTGTTTTTTTGTCCCCATTAATTCTCTCTTAAAAACTCTCGAGTAAAACTTCCCAAATAGGAAGCAAGTCTGATGTCCAGCCAGCTTTTTAGGCAAATGTTGCACATTTTTGTCCTCGTAGCAAAGTTCACCATATCTGCCGAAATCGATTCTCAATCCAGTTCTCTCTTTTGCCAAAATTAAAATGCAGACTGTCTGGTCCAGTGTGATTATTTTTAAGGTGAGTTGAAGGATTATTTTAACACTTAAAACTAAGCTCACTAATGATGCCCTGTAATGCCAAAATAAAATTACTCAACAAAATCATGTAAAGTAATTAATGCCGATCTAGCTTCAGCTCATCTTATACTTTGCAAATCTATTTAGGCCACGAGCTTGATAATGCACCTCAGATTCACACTTCAGAAGATCATTGTAATCACCAGCACATGAAATTCATTTTTAAAAGGTCGATATCAAACTGTATACCATCTTTAAAGTTAAAAACAAAGAAATGTAGCTTCACAAATATAGTAGCTATATATGTTGTGTTATTGTTAACATGTTCTAAAATAAATGGAAAGTATAGATAAATGAAGACAAAGTCTTCTGTGTGATGACACAACGTCATACTGTTGGTAAGATGCTGTAGATGTAAGTTTCTTTTACCTTTGTTAAGTGGCTGAGCAACAGAGATGTCAGGTAGAAAAAAACAAGTTCAAGAAAGTTGCAATATCACATATAGTCAAACATTCTCGGGTTCACCCACTTTTAGGCTGCATTTGGAAGTATCAAGGATTATATCAGCTATATCTATCTTGGGTTTTGCTTTGAAAAGCTGTCATTTTCTCTGGATTACAAAATATTTTCTTCATGTGTTTGAGGGGATTTTTTCAGAAAGGAAAAATGGTTCTGTAAACACTTCATGTGAACCACCACAAACTGGTGAAAGAGATGGAAGGTTTTTGACCGAGGTGACTGTTTGGTCGTGGAGCCTGAGTGACAAATTGAGCCCTGCGTCTGAGACTGAGAGAGACACTGTGGCTGATTGACTGACTGACGGACAGTCCGTCAGGGACCGTGAGGGTTGTTGCCACGAAAATGTTGAAATTTGAGGTTTTTCATTGTTGTGTGAAAAGGAAGTCTCCCAGTGATGCAGGAAACGGAACGGCTACCGTGGTCCAAAAATGCCAGATTCCCAGGGCCTATTCCCCGAGTCCCCGGCCACAGCAGGAGTCAAAACATCTCCAGCTTTAGAAACCAGGGACACTGTATTTTTATTCTTATTCTATTTTTTTTCCTCAATGGTTTCCAGGAAGTGAAGCAGGAGCTGCGGCTCTTCCTCAGGTCCTAGCTACGTGTGTTGTCGGGACCCTGACCTGATGTTTAGCTTAGCGTGACGTCATGAGGCCTTCAGTGTGTGACAGACACAGAGGACGCACAGCTGGCAGCCGGGCGAGGGGGAGTATGGAGACATGAAGCAGACCTGTATTGTGTGTGTGCCTCAGTCGTTCTTTGTCCTGTCAATCCTGTGCCTTTTGTCCCGACCTGCATCTGGCCACATTTTCTGCTGGTCAGTGACGTCCTTACTGATTAGGCATCAGCATGTTTGAACAGCATGTTTTAGGAATACCTCAGTCTCTGCCTTGAGGCTTCTGTCTGTCAGAGTCAGACCCACATATTTATTTACAGTACTCTCCCCCTTCACTTTGCCTCCCGCTCCCTCTGCTGTCAGGCTTTGCTAATAGCTGATATTTGTAGTAGGACAACTGTTGGAGAAGAAGAAGGAAGTGGAGGAAAGGAAATAGAGAAGATTGCTTTTCTTTTGCATTATCCTTTTTTTGTCTCAGTTTCATTCTTCAGTTGTCTGCTTGTTGCATATTTGCTTCACAAGTATGTATGAGAAGGTCTTCCAAACCCTCTCCACCTCTCTTCCACTCTGTCAATAAACCCACACTGCAGCTCTCAGCACCCAGCTGCCCACTACTGCACACCATTTATTTATTCACTGGGGCAGCCCCACCACTCACTCTCCCTCTTTTTTTCCCCTGTCTGTTTTCTCCCCTCATTCCCTTTTTTTAAATTTTTTCTCCCGCGTAAAGCTCTTCATGCTAAGTGATGGATACAAGCCATCAGAGAATTCATGCCTTCCCCTATTACCCTGCTCTGCAACAGTCAATTGTGGCATCTCGCCCTCCTAAATGTTATTTTTCATACAATTGAAACGTTTTAGATTCGCATTACCTCAAGGTCAGAGGGCTCCAAATGTCCCAAGACCACCAGACGGTGCCTGTTAATGGCTTTGGTGAGGTGAATTGATCCGGTACAGTCGCCACCGGGACGAGGTCAAGTCCAAGTTGCGTGGGAACAGGCTCAATAGGGGGGTGGGTTCAATAGCAGCATCTGTGGGTGGAGATCCAGTGAGGTTATCTCCCATCTACCACTGGGGTAGGGTCTGTTTATTGTTTTACCTTCGGTTCCTGAAATTGAAAATGTTCCCGACTTCAGGGATTGGTTCCTTTTTACAGTGAAGGAAACCTAAAATAATTTTCACATAGCTCACCACTTTTATCTGGTTGAAATTAAGATTTGTCTGGTTTTATTTTGTAGTATTTCACGGTCTTTTATGATATAAATTAACACTGACTTTTTGTTTCAGCTATCCACCAGAGGCTGGAATCTGATGGCACAGAGAAAGTGGAGGGATCAATGACCCAGCGACTAGAAAATATCCTCAACAGTAAGCATCTTGGTCATTTAAGGTCAAAACTCAAGAGCTATCATGTTTGTTTTTGGCATTTTCCATGTTATTTTATAGTTTTGGGGAAATTTCACCAAAACATATTTCCTGAATACTTCCTCCAATAAAAACCTGTATTTAATTATAAACCAGGTCTCTATGAATAGCCTAGGCTGTGGACCATGTGAAGAAAGGAAGTGCCGAACCCAAATATAGGTCAAGGGAAAATGGGTAAATAAATTAAACTCACTGTGTCTGCAAATATTTCACAATAAAAGCCCACCTAAGAAATTAAGGGTTTTTGTTCACTGAAACGTTGTTTGTGGCTTTTATTTTGAAATGGTTAAAAGGAACACTTCCCCTGATGTTTGTAGCATCAAATTATTTCTTCCTATTAAACTGTGACAAACTAAACTTAACACAGACAGAGAAAATTAGAAATAAAGTAGTGATTCAAATACAAGCCAACCTCAAATAGAGGCCTGTTACCTTCTGCAGTTTCAATAAGTAAAGGCCCAGGCCAGTAAAAGTGAATATGAGAAGAGACTGTTACTGCAGCAGTTATCAGAGACACTGATACAGTGTTCATACAGACCAGACACATCTACACTGTGTATGTTTAATCACCTCTGTAGGTCCTCCTCTCTGTAGCGAGCAGATCTCTCAGCAGAACCGTGTCCCACCTTTCATGTCATACATGATAATGGGACTGCTCTAATGGAGGGCCAATAAGCCAGCACTTTTCCCGGAGTCTAGAGTAAATAAACCTCCCAGCCGGACATAGCTTTCATCCCTACAAACCTAGACTTGAGGGCCCTGTGGCCCAGTGGGCCCAGGCCACCATTCACCCCCAAAAACCCCATGCATTAAACACACAGCATCAGTCAGCCAATCACAAAATGGCCTTGTGAAATGTCACGACAACTCAGATTGGTGAGTGAAAAATGTTAAATATTCCCCCTGTTCCCTTGCTTGGTCTCGTGCTGTTTTTCCTTCAGGGACTTTGTTTTGGGGGTGGGGTTTTGTTTTGATTAGACGAACTCAAGTTTTTTCTCTTCAACGGCACATCCAAGGCCACCCACGAAGCCAGTTCGCTGTACAAAGGTTCTAGCGAGCAGTCTGACTAAGAGATAGCTGCCACTTTCTCCTGAGCAGCTCAGTCTCTCCTCCTGCTCGTCTCTATGTGTCAAATAACATCCAGTGCAGGAAGAAAACCAGAGACCGGCAATAAGAGGGAAATGTGGTATCAAAATTTATTTATGTAGTATCCCAGCTTCTCATTTTCTCTTGCCTCTTTGACTCTGGCTCACTCTTTCTCACTCCGTCTTTCTTTCTTGTAGGAGCGAGCGACACGGCAGATACTCTCTTCCAGGAGGTCTTGGGGAGGAAAGACAAAGCTGATTCCACACGCAATGCACTCAACGTCCTGCAACGTTTCAAGTTTCTCTTCAACCTGCCACTCAACATTGAACGCAATATCCAGAAGGTACTTTGCACAAACACACGTGGCTGCAAGATATTAACAAAAACTCTTATACAGATACTAAGTGCCTATTATTAAAAAATAAATGCAAGCTCCCCTTTACTTCCACACCAGACCACTAATACTGTCATATGAGTCCTAAGCTGTGTGTAGCTGTATTATTAGAACATAAAGAGACTAAAACTTTATTTCTTTGATTGATGGAGGAAATGAGAACTTCCCTGAGCAGTGTAAAAACCTTTTTTTATAATCTTGCTGCTAAAAGTCCTCAATTTATATCAAACTAAGTAGCCATAAAATTGACCCCAATAAAAAATGGCATAATTTTTCACTTTACTTATTCTTTTTATTTAAATACGCAACTTGCAGCCCATACATATCTACCATACATCTTAAAGTAGTGGCTGGGGCCTTTATTAACCTGACACTAAGCCAGCTTGTATTGCAGTTTTTGAATTCATCTGCTTGATAAGTTTATTGTGTCAGAGTGAAACTTATCAAAAAATTAAAGTTATTGTATTAAGCTGTTAATGTGAACTCAGCAGTTCCTTTAACTGTTGACAAAAATATATAGGAACTACTAGAGTTTCATTGGATTAAGTTTTGCAGTAACAGTTGAGGCTGTAGATTAGATTTTTCTCCATTATTTTTATATGTAAAATTCAATTGGCCAATATTTTCTTTATCATTTTTCTATTTAAAATCACTGTTTTGATTGGTCAAAATGGACATTGAAATAATATATATATACTTTTTTCCAGTTGTCTCAAACTGCTTTATAATTCTTCATTGTCACGTCAAAGTTTCAGCTCTTTTTCATAAAGCATTCCCCCTGCTCTATACGGGTGTATTTGTTTTAAAGCAAAGCTTGGATGACTGTCATCCAGAGGGTGGAGCCAAAGAGGCTTAAATACACAGTGTGCGTCATGATTGATGAGTTTTTTTGTTTAGTTTTTTCTTTTAAATCTGCTTTATTAACTTGAACTGACTTTTCACTCCAGGGAGATTACGATGTGGTGATCAATGACTATGAGAAAGCCAAATCCCTTTTTGGCAATACTGAGGTCCCAGTTTTCAAAAAAGGTAGGTTTTTTTATATGGTGAAATATGGATGTAATTAAAAAGTGACTTTCATTGTGATCACTAATACTTGTTATTTTTGCCCTGCCTGCTCCAGTGTACGCTGAGGTTGAAACGAGGATTGCAGCTCTGAGAAGTCTCCTGTTGGAGAAACTCCTGCAGACGCCGTCAACGCTTCATGACCAGAAAAGATACATCAGGTCTCTTTAGAATTTCATAATCTTGCACTGGATGTTTCATATCATCTGTCTGTATTTCCTCTTGTTGTCATGTTGTGGTTTTGGTTTGTCTCAGACACTATGATTTTTTTGTACGTAACGGCTTCATTATCCTTAATTGAATTCTTTAAAACCTGTTTTTATCTGTGTCTTCACACGTCATAGAGTCGACACTTTGCTGTAAACATTCTGTATAAAGTTATGACAAATGTTGTAGACTCCTTCATTCCACTCATGTTGGTTTCTTTGATCTGTTTGTGTCATCGTTTACCAGAACTTCAACCTCCATCCACTTCTTTTTTCTGCCTCTCACTTTCCTCTCATCTCTCTGTTGTCTGGATTTCTTGTTTCTGCTTCGATGTTTCTCTCTCTCCGCCGCCTTTCTTTCCCTCTTTTTTTTCCCCTCCATCCATCTGTCCATTCATACTTGTGGTCTTTCCGATTTATTATTGTTAAGACCAACCTGTCAGGATCACAGAGACCAGTTCTCAACCACACGGCAACATCTTTCATCCCGGTGCATTAGGCACAGCTCTAAACGCCCACTCAGCTCCTGTTTACTCTTCACATGGATGGTGGGAGCTGTGTGTGTGTGATTTTGTTCGTGTGAGTCTTGCTCAAACCTTAGAAAGATGCCACCTAATTAGAAACAAACGAGCGACTGGTCCTGGGGTTGACAGTAGACGAAGCCAGGCAGCCACAGTTTAGGGAGTGAATCATCTCAGAGGTCACTGTGATGTCCAGGGAATAAACTTCTGGGAGGTGGATTCTGATCTTTGGGATAAATAAAGAGTTTAAGGAGTCACCTGATACATAAATACATTTATGCAGATGGCATAAATACTGTAATGTTGCAGACTTTTTACCATTTTGCTTCACAATTTAGGTTGTTAGAGAGACTTATGTTATTTTGACAGATGTATTTATTTTTTTTATAGACTTTCTGTCTTTTTGGCTTCATTTTTGGATTTGTCAAGTATAATATTTCTATTTATTCCTTCGCTGAGAACCACAGTTTGTGTACATTTTATGTGACTATGTATATGTTAATTTTTAGAGTTTTGCAAATCTGAGGCATGAACAAGCAGTAGTGGAAAAGTCCATTTATGTAAAGCACAAAAAAAAAATAAACAACAAACAAAAACCCTCCAACAATAAAGAGTAAAACAGTAATTTAATAAAAACAATGGACCAACACAAGTAGAAATAAAAGAGAAAAGTTGAGTGTTTTTTTTGGGGGGGATGAAAGCATTGTGATCAGCACACAATGTACAGTAAGTGGGATATGTTTGAGTTAAAGTGTTCTCTAATGAACAAACTACATAATTTAAAACAGTATTTAAAGTACCTCTGAAAGAGTATTTTATATATTTGACACTGTCCTATTTTTGCTTTGCTCAACATATCAGCTGAAATTCTCCATTTGTGAAAAGGCCACATACTTGAAGTTCTTTGAAACTCCCACTGAGGGCGCTAAAGTTAGGTTTTTAAAAATGATCATTTATGCTTTGTGGCTCTAAAAGTTTTTGCTTGACTGTTTTTTTCTACTTCAACCATTTTTAATCAGCAGCTCTCAACTCGAAAACCTTGAGCCAAGAAGCAATACATATTCAGATGTAGATTCATATATTTGTGCCGTAGGAGTGTACTGCTCTCTTCTCCTGGGTAATAACTGTCTTAACTTTTACTCTGCTTTCAATAATCCTGTGGCACACCTCTGTCTTTGTGCAGGTACCTGTCGGACCTGCATGCTCCAGGTGACCCGGCGTGGCAGTGCATCTACGCTCAGCACAAGTGGATCCTGCAGCTGATGCAGAACTGCAGAGATGAGTTCATCAATGGACAGAGAAGTGAGTAACACACAAAGTGAAAAGCCCTCTTTAGCAAATCCGTCCAGGCGGCTGGTGGATGTCATGTGAGCCTGAAGGTAGCTGCTGAGGGTGGAGAAACCCAGTGCCTGTCGGTCGTACCAGCTCTCTGCCTACATTCCCCGCTCCGTCACCGCCCTCCCCGGCCTGTTCTGCTTGAGGCCTGCGTGTTTATTTTTTCATGAATGTATGAATAAGATGAAAGTGAGGGAGCATTGGCTTTGGATTTGGGTTTCAGGGCTTGACATGTTACCGTGCACACAAACTTTCTTTCTCACTCACACACAGCTTCACAGATGGATTGGAACAATTAACCCCAATTAAGCTGTTCCTCTGTTAAATCAGCCGGCAGAAATATGTGGATGTGAAACCGTCCACTCGGGAAGACGAGCGATTCGCCAACCACGCAGAGGCACACACACGCACACTAACACTCCCACACTCGTACTGACTCAAAAGCACCCACACAAATGCATTGTGAGTGGCTGCTGCTTCACATAGTGCAGCTGGAACATAAACATGTCTAATGCTAAGGGTAACAGTGGTTTCTGGGGCTCAGGCTTGATGTATCTGGGGGGCAGGTTTGCTCCCTGCCCCTCCACGGTTAAACATAATTTTGATTATCATGTCAGTGATGCTCTTGTTTTTTGTTGTTTTTTTAAGTTAACACGTGCATTCCACAGCAGAGCAACATGTGGAGAGTGAATCACAATCACATGCAACACAACTGTTCTGAAAAATGGTTTGCAGAAATGCACAGAAACGCATTCACAGCAGTGATGTTTATAATTTTATTTACCTCAGTGTTAAGTCACAAAAAACAATTTTCGGTGAATCAATAGAAAGATTACTTTGAAGTAGTAATCTTTGTTTATATGGTGTCAGATTCTTATTGAATTAACACCTTGCGCAAGTGTTCTTATCTAGAAAACACAGGGCGTCACATTTTTATCAGTTTCTTTCAAAATGACACACATTACAGTTAAAAACAAGACTCATCGACAGATTGGAGTCATGAAACTGATCTGACTCATTCAATTGCCTCAAGTTCTATTTGAGTACAACATACTACAACAGCTACTCAGGTCAGGGAAGGACAACCTGAGTATTCTTAACACTTAAAAGAAACCAAACGTAAATGTCCAGTAGCTGGTTGATGAGTTGCAGTTTGTACTGCCCCACCCTGCCTACAAAGACTTCTCTGCTGTGGTATATATATTTAAAAAAAACCAAAAAACACCATGCTTCCTTCACCTCTGCCACCAAGATGATAGTTGTTCTTCAACAAAATATAAACTTAGGTCATTTTTTTCAAAAATATATATAATTCTGTGTTTCTCATCAAAAACCTGTGTGTCATAATCAGTTTGTTAAATATTTGTTCATCTTTATAGAATATTCACAGATCTGATTCATTTATTTTTAAATATGATGAAACATTTTGGAGTGCCTCCAGCACAGGAGTAGAATAGCATGAAACCATTTGGGGGAATGTGTAAGATGTATGAAGTTACCCACATGCTAGTACACATACATCTACACCCTCTGTTGAGCTGTATTTATTTACAAAATTTTACCCCATGCCTGAAATTGTGTTGAATGGCGGGGGGAAAGAAACAGATTTTCATGCTTGCTTAGGTTCCCAACCACTTTCTTAGCAGGTTTTTATTGGACTTAATAGGTCAACTTCAAATAACACTAAAAGTCAAAGTGTTTGTGATGCTGAAACTTTTCATCCATCTCACAACCCAGTGATGTTCATGGTGTCACAATACACACAACCATCAGCACTACTGCTAGTAAAAAAGATTCCTTGGTGTTTGTACAAATGACAACTTCAGTCATTTTCTGGTGAAGACGGTCTTCATTTACACAAAACCAATAACGTGCACAATGATGCACATGGCTTTCCTGTTTTTATATCTGGTCTTGCCACAGCTGTCTCCTGTCTCCTCTGTTGTCGCACTCCACCTCTTCCCCTCACACAGACACACCTGGTAGCTATTTACCATATCTGGTCCTCACTGCTCACCTCTGGCCCAAGTACGAAACCTCCTGAAACACCCCTCCACCCAGGCATCATCATAAAACCACATCCACCATACATTCCCCCAACAACACTCTTCCTCCTGTGCAGCCCCTTACTCGTACCTCACAACCATCAGCCCTCACTCTTCTTCCTCCCCTCGTATCACATTTACTAGCTCATTGTATTCGTAAGCCATCTTTTACAGTGTTGTCAGCATCACATGCGACAGGGATTATTCATCTGTGATGGGTCAAAAATATCTGCAGTAAATGGTGTAATTTTTTCTGTCTTGTATGTTTTCAAGTCAGGAATATGAGGCTAAAGGGCGTTGTGGTGTAGTTATGACTCCATTAATTACCCTATAAATTGCCTCAGACATGAAATAGAACCATCCATCTTTGTTGAAGAGAAGCCTGAAGGCTGAGGTTTTCTTTTTTTGTTGGGAAGTGTAGCGGCACAAGTTGCTTCCGTATGTCTAAACGCTCCCATCGTGCCCCAGTGTTGCAATCTGACTCTGCCCGATTCAATTATAAACTGCAGTGCTCTTATTTCCTGAACAGCGCTTCTTCTGCCAATGTCAATACAATTAGCCTGGATTTTTTTTTTGTAGGAAAATAGGTTTTGTCAGTGAACAATTAGAGGGATTTCAGTGTGAGACATGCGGTTGTGATTTTAGGCTTAGTCAATACCACTCCAGCAGAAACTCGGTAATTGTTGCCTTTCAATTAACATGTTTATCAGATAGGTGTTTGCATGTGTGGTATATTCGCAAGAGTAATTTTTTTTTCTTCTCATAAAGAAACTTCCTTTATGTAAATTATCTTTATCTGTACAATGTGAAATTTAGAGAGCACCCGGAAAGCACAAACCTCCTCCTCCATGTCTGATCTCCTCCTGGTTTTCTCAGATTTTATCATTCTCTGTGTGTGTGTGTGTGTGTGTGTGTGTGTGTGTGTGTGTGTGTCTGTGTCTGTGTCTG
>OOFC01030863.1:7335-31947 GCA_900323345.1 Pseudochromis fuscus | reverse complement strand
TTCAGTTTGTACTTACTGCTTCCTTCGTCTTCCTCTTCAGCTCGTAGATGCAGCAGTGGTATTTAACTGCCCTCTACTGGTTCTCTATTGACGCCCTCTTTGTTATTGTCACCCATTATAAGCAACAGGGATTTTCAGATGGATCCCATCCTCTGATGTAATCATTTGTCCCTTGGATCATATTCTATCACTCCAAAAATATATATCATCTGTTCAGTAATTTTTTCATAGTGTTGCTAGCAGACAAACATAGAAACAAACAAACAATGGGCAAAACCATAACCTCCTTGGCAGAGGTAAATATGAAGTTGAAATAAAAAATGAAGAAATGAAAGTTACCAAAACCTCAATTTAAAAATACCATTTGCACTGCAAACACAATATTACTAAAAAAACAATATAACAGCCAATATCTTGCAGCAGAAAACATCTCACATTGTCTGTGAGAAAATAAAAAGGATGGAAAAGTTTAAAAACTGGGTTGAAAAGTGACGACACGTTGACTGTGTGCATGTGCGTGTGCAGGTCAGTGACCTCTTGGTGAACAGGAACTCGTCCGACCTGCAGAGAAGCCTCAGACCTGATGAGGAAGTGTGCATAGGTGACACATTGTCTCAGTATCTTCAACACACATGCACAGACAGTTTTAACCTTCCAACTTTTACCAAGAAAACAACGTAGATGGATTGAACATACCAAGCACAGATCTGCACACTTGACATCTTAAACATCTCACACACACGCATATATAACTGTATTGTGGGGCGCTGTGGGTTCAGCCAACACCTGGATCAACAGCAGTTCTCATCCCTGTAAAGAAAAAAAAAAAGGACAGGAAAACATCACAGACACACTCTGCACTGCTCCATATGAGCTGGCTGTGTGAGAAAGCTGTGTGTGTTTACAGATAGTCTGACTCAATCGAGAATTTCCTTACATTTTCTAGACTGGATGGTACGCTGTGTGCACGGCCACCTCAACCACATTTGCTCCTCTGCATGGGGATTTCTCAACACTTGCTTACACACTGCACTCAGCCTGTGACTCACCAGTACACTTTTTCTTCGTGTGTGTCAGACACATGTTTTGGAAATGTGGCCATCCGTCTCCATTCGTTTAGACAAACTGCATGTAGGCGTTCTGCAGCGTCGCACGAACTTGTCTCTTTAAGTTTCATTTTCATTGTAGCAGTTTTGATCCCCTCTTAGCACGGCGGCGTTTCACTTTCATTCCTGTTTGTCAACTTTCACTCCTTCTTCTGTTATCCTTAAGTTATCTCACAGATTCTTTGCACTAAAGTTATGCAGAGCCAGGGGTGTGTGTGGCTCTCATTCATTGGTGCTGCACGGCTCACTGTTGCCATCTAGTGGATGTGTGGTGTCTGAAGGAGCAGCTCTAACTGAGCTCACTGTGGCCGATGTAAACCCACTTCACCCCAACACTTGCAAAGCCCACCGCTCTGTTTCCTCACCCTGGAAACAACGGGACATTCTCTCAGCTGTGGGCCACGGCAGAGACGGATCAGAACACAAATAAAGAAAGTCGGAGAGGGCCGAGGGAGGATTGTTTGGTGTGAAAGCCTGCTGAGCTTATTGAGGAATGTGGAATTATGAAAAATGGCTTATTTGATTATTTGATATCTGAAGTATGTTTCTTTTTCCTCCTGAGTTCATTTCTCATCCCTCCACTGCCCCCAACACTCTCATTATGTCTGTCAGTGGGTGTCGGAGCTCTGGACCTGGAGGGGGATACCCGTCCGTCAGCCCTCGGCAGGCTCAGCCACACCGCGTCTCTGAAGAGAGGGGGCAGTCTCCGAACACCACGACCCAGCAGTGAGTACCGCATCGCTTCACAAGTTAACCCACTCACTAGGTGCTAAGTGGGGGCTTCCCTGTGTTTTCTTTGTTTGTCTGTACACCACTTTTTGTCATGTACAGTGTTTAGGGGAATCGCTGTACACCAGGCAGTACGGTAACAGCACAAACAAAACAAAAAAACAAACAACTCGAGCTTCATGTGCCAGGAAGTAAAAAAATGTAGTTGTGTGATTCCTTGAAATACAGAAGCATTACGGCATAAATCCCCCACCAGTTTTTTTAGCTGCATATGTATCAAATATTAGCAGGCTTATTTAAATACTTTGTGTATCTTCGTTGCAGCATGGCGCTTTGAAACCCCACAGCAGGTGCAGTTTGTGGAGAAGCTTTCAGACGTGGTGATCGGTCAGCTGCCCAATTTCTGGAAGCTTTGGATCTCTTACGTTAATGGAAGTCTTTTTAGTGAGGTAAATACTTCAGAAATACCGCATACCACAATCTGGTGGAAGAATCACTGCACTCACATCAGAAAAATATTAGTGCTTGCTTACCTCTTGTGGTATCAAACTGTTTAGACGGTTTAATATCAGTCCCTGGGATTTCAGCCTCCACCCTTTAACAATAGAGATGAATGTTGTTCCATTCATGGTGCATTCCAGAAGTGGTGTTTCTGGTACTTTGGATAATCCACAAAAGACTCTGTCAACAAACACATTCCCTCCCAAAATGGTTGATGGTTAGAAAATAGATTTCTAGTCATTCTGTGGACTTGTCCCTTTAAGTTTTATGCTATAAAAACATTGTTTTATCAACTGTTGTTTTTACTGAATATGTACATTACAAACCAGTATATCCTTTCAGGGCTTTAAAGATACACAACATCAGTAGATGGTTTTTTTTTTTTTGTTTAGTTGTTGTTGTTTTTTTATAGAACCTTAAGGAGTCCGTTAAGGAGTTGCCATTTCTCAATCTTTAATTTAAGCTAAAGGAGACACAAAAACTAACCATCCAAACAGAATATTTAGGATTCTGTGATTCCCATGGACTGAATGAGGTGGTTAGAAAATTCAAAATTGTATCCAGGTAAAAACTGTAAAAAAAAAACAAACCAAAAAAACAAAACTGTGTCTGTTGGTTGATGCAAACTGACAACAGATGAAGCACCTGAGTAATGGCATTGTCATTATTACACATCCTGAACCCATTTCTAAACCTAAAAAAACTTTCAAGTACGATACACCATCATCTCTGTAGGACTATTTCTTTGACTTTTTTCAGATGCTTTTCTGTTGTTGTGTTTTTTCCTGCAGACTGGAGAGAAATCTGGGCAGGTGGAAAAATCCAAGAAGAACGCCCGACAGAGACAGAATGACTTTAAAGTATGATTGACCGTGACTTTTATTTACACTAATACATGCTAATACATGCTACACTAATACAACATTGAGGTTTTTGCTTGCACCAGTTGGCAGTAAAGCAAATGCTGCCTGTTTGTGTTTGTTGTAGAAAATGATCGAGGAAATGACCAGTCGACTCGTGAAGCTCATCCGAGGTGCTCTCCTTCCTGCCACGCTGCCACAGGGGGAGTTGAAGTTTTATGGTGGCTGGGAGAACAAGACGGAGCTGACTGGAGCCTGGCTTACACAAATCTTACACACTGTCAGGTTCTCACACTGAGTCTTTAATATATGTCTCACTGATTGTGACTCAGTAAAAGCAGGGATTTTGGGTCTTTATGTTTGGTGCACCTTTAAAAAATCTTCCTCTCTCTCCCTCCTCCTCTGTTGCCTCTCACCCAGGGCTTGTCATGAAGCTTTGTCTGCTCTTGAGATCCCAAATGATTTGCTGCAAGTGATCCAGGATCTGCTGCTGGATCTGAGAGTTCACTGCCTCATGGTGACTCTGCTGCACACAACAGAAGGTGAGAGAAGGTGTAGACAGTTGGAGCTGCCAGTAATGGAGGGGAAAATATATACACAGTGTCTGTGAATTTACTTCCTAAGGATTTAAGTTGTTTTTTGTTTTGGTTTTTTTTCTAAAAAATTTTGATATATTTGAATTTGGAACCTTCTCACAGCAAATAACCTGCTGGATGATGGAAGTTGCACAGCTGCAGGAAAAATTAGCAAAAGACAGCTTTCAAAAACAAACCCATTTTCCACTCTTTTTCATTTTAATGGACAGGGGTCATTATTAGCCCTTTCATATGCATAGGGGTCGCTACAGTGGGCAGCTGTTTAAAAGCAACTTTCTCCTGAATTCAGTGGTTTCTATGGTGGAATTTCATATCAGAGTTTAGATTGCTCTCTGCTGCCCCCCTCCACTCAGTTCTGTTCAGTAATTAGTTGTTGTAACCACTAGTAAACTTCCCCTGATTCAGAGATGGTTGACAGGAAGTCACACTTGTCAACCACTGCTGGAATATCCTGTCACTTCTTCTATGGCAGGAAAAGGTAAAAATAAAACAAAACAAAACAAAAACATGTATATGGTGATATGCAGGAACATCTAAGTAACAATATTCTTCTCTTAGTCATTTCAAATAATTACTAAAATTCCAATTAACGCTTGAAACTCACTGAAGTGGACGTCTGTAACTTCCTGGAAAAAAATGCATATTTGAAAACAAGGGGATATTTGTTGTTTTCATGCCCTAAAAAGAATAAAAACATAAAGTATATATATAAAAAAATCTTATTGTTGTATTGTCATAGTTCATGCATGAAAGGGTTAATCTTCAGTTTGATTGGGGTCCATTGGTACATGTGTTGTGTTTTCTCCTGCTTTTACAGAAAGTACATTGATTCTTCTGTTTTACGTCATATAATCGTTTGCATACAGTACCTACTGTATGCAGTTAGTATGAAGTATGGAATTGGGACACAGCTATTACAGAAACGCTATCTCGTCTTCAACAGTAAATAATACAAGAAAACAAGGTAATGAGGTGATTTATAGTTGTTAAAATAAAATCAAATATTTGCTTATTAAGTTATTTTTCCCTGTGTTATTTGGAGGTCATTGTCCTCAGGTGTAATTTTTAGCTCATTCATCTTCCAGGGTAGTAATGGAGAAAGTGTTATGAGACTAAAACCAGACATGCTTAGTTTCACTTGTGGTTCGGTTGGTCATTTTGAGAAGAGTAACTGGTTTTCACATAACACCCCCCACCTCCCACCCCAGCCACACATATACACTCACTCACACACGCACACGTACACATGCATATGTACATGCAGAGTTTGATTTTACATCTCGTTGAAACGTTTACTTCTATTAATATTTGCATTTGTCCTGACACTTAATATGTAGAAAAGCTTTGAGTCCAGTAAACCTGTACTTTCAGGTACTTTTCCCTTTTGACTCATAGTTGTATGTTTTTTTTTGTTTTTTTTATCTGCTTAGATGTGAAGAGGCTTTCTGAGAAGGAAGACTGGGTTGTAGATAATGAGGGAATCACCACCCTGGTAAGGATGTATTATTGCATCAAGCAGTACTCCATGTTTCCCCATGAAACAGTTTTATGCTACAATCAGCATCAGCGTTTCACTTTGCACAGTCATTTTTCACGTTTTTCTAACATTTGTACGGATTCAGGATGTTTGTCACACACACAGGCATTTAAACAGTTAAACAATAAACAGTCTATACAGTGTACATATGTTTATTGTCTGTGCTCAGGTCCTGTCACTATGAAGTGAAAACTGTCCTGTATTTTCTTTCAGCAGCCTCTGTTTATAATCTTTGTCACCATGTTCTGTCTCTGATGTTTCTGCAGCCTTCTCAGTTTGAGCAGTGCATGGTCCAGATGCTGCAGTCGCTCAAAGAGCCGCTGGAAATCAAACCAGGAGAAATCAATGTAAGATGATTACCTGCAATCACAACCTCCAGCTTTGCAGAGTTAATGTCGGCAAGTTAAATTTGATGTTGGACAATAAAATAAAACCTACGCCTCATGTGGGACTTTCATTAACCCTCTTTCTTTGGTGTAAATTCAGCTAAAAACTTAATAAATGTTTTATGCGTGAACTTATTCTGTTGCAAAACACATTAGGACACATTAGTGTCCAAGCTTGACACGCACACACTCCGCTGTGGTTGCACTTTGCTATTTTTTTAAGATGACTCAAACAATAAAGAGGATGCATAACTTAAGTAATAAAAGTCAAATAAATCAGGTGCCCTTCTGCTTCCCAAAAACTACACATGTAGTTGAAAACATTTTCTCTGTAAAAATGTTTACTGACTGGATTTTACCTGGAATGCAGTCGAATGCAGTAAGACTATTATGGGATATGATTTTTAACTCAACATTGAGCAGAGCAGGTCTCATTATAATTTCATTCTTAATCATGCAGCTATGAAAATTGCTTCCAAATACCATTTTACTCAACAAAAAAAGTGTTTCTAGGAAGTATTATTAGACTTTATCCATTCATCCAATGAAAGTGTGTTTTTGCTGTTTTCTCTTCAGGTGTTGCAGTTGGACCAAGTCCAGGACCAGGCTGCAGAGCTCAGTGTGAACATCATGAAGGTAAGATGTGTGAGCCTGCAGCCAAATGACAAATACATTATGTTGTGTATAATTTAAATAACACACAAAATAACATGGAAAGCAGACAGTCACTGCCTATATAAATAAACCAATAAGTCTCAAAACGTACATGTCCTAAACCAAATTAACTTACAAGGTTAACAGCAGTGGGAGAAATGTGGTGAAATTTGATCACAAATTAAAAATGGTGGTCTTAGATGACACAGTGAAAAATCTCAGTTTAAAGCTGGGTCGTCATTTTAATATTCTGATAACTCAGAATCCGAATCCTGCTGCCGTGATCCACATTTACAAACCAACCAATATATGCCATGAAATGATGCAGGTAGAGTAATACTCGGGATAAAAGCAAATTTACGTAAACTCAGTTTATAGAATTGGTATGTCACACTTTTCCACAATGATTGTACTTTGTCCTTTTGAGCCAGCACCATTCCCAAACCTCATTTATTGTTTGGCTCTCAAAGCTTAAAGGAAGCATAAAGTGAGACCATAACTTTGTTTGCATATTTATATTTCTGTATTTACTGCTGATCCAGTCTTGTTCATTGTAACATAAACTCCCATCGAGTTGGTACCAATGACTATTGGTACCATAGACCAAGGCTGACAGGACTGTTGGTACCATAGCAACCTGGTCACAAACATGAGGCCAATGTGTAAGATGCAAAAAAGTGTCATTCTCCTGATGGCCACTAAAAAACTCTGGCTCCATTTGAGTTCAATTCAAAAATCCTCATTTTCAATAATGAAATACTCAATCAATATAGAGTATTTCATTACCATGTACTCTTCTTATTACCTCCGCCAAGGAGGTTATGTTTTTGCCAGCGTTTATCTGTCTGTCAGTCTGTCTGTCTGTCTGTCTGTTTGTGTTCAAGATAACTCAAAAACTTATGGACGGATTTTGATGAAATTTTCAGGATATGTTGGAAGTGGGAAAAGGAAGAACTGATTTCATTTTGGGGGTGATCCGCCACACCGTCTGGATCCAGGAATTTTTTAAGGATTCTCCTTGCAAAGTTTCTCCTCGAAAGTGTCCATCTGGATATGCTAGCACAAGCGCAGTGCAGTTGCTCGCGCCCTCCACGCCCAGGCGACGCACTCACATTTTTGGAGCTGTACGCGGACGCCTCCGCGCCTGTCCTCTCGAGCGCTTATTGACGTGTTCCATGACGTTTACATGACGCCGACCCTCGTGCACCAACGCGGACATGCGGACACGGAAAGTATCATATCAAAGTATGAAAATAAATTATCATTAAATGGATATTAGTCTTCAACAAGGGAAATATTTGGAGGCATGGTTGGCTGGATCAACAGCTCTCACTGAATTTATGAGACATTTAAACTTGAGTCTCATACATATTGTGTAGTGTCCTTGGGTTCAAGGGTCAGATTTGCTTCCTCACTATTCCCTTCATATCCAAATATGGTCATATGGTCATTTCAGGCTGCAAACAACCAACTTCATGATGATGAATTGCTTCAATCTGTGTTTGGTACCCTGTTCAAATACAACATGGCATGTTAGCCTCTACCCTTTCCACAAATGGCGCATTTACACTGGTACCTACTCACTTCGCTTCGGTTTTGGCGCATTTACACTGGCAAAAAAGTACCTGGAACTTGGTATCTGGTACAACTTTTCGTACCTCCTCTCCTGCGGTTCCAAAAAAGTACCTGGTCAGGTCGGAGCAGGTACTAAAATCTTATTGGTCGGAATCGTCACTGCGTCATCGCGTCATCACTGCGCGGCACGTAATCTGTCCCTGCAAACACGCTCTGACTGTCATTGTTTAAGTGTGCCTAATATCAATTTTGTTGTAAATGAAGCTGACAAGTGTGTCCATATGTTCAATGTAGGTTTTCATCACCTGTTTGGAGCAGCTGAGCACTAAGACGGATGGAGACATGGATTCATCTCAGTAAGTATTGAAATGATTTTTTTTATATTTATATGTATTTCTTGCTGTGACTTCAGTACATTAAAATCTCTCCTGTGTGTGTGCAGCAACATTTCAGTGGACTTGTCCTCTCCTGATCGGTTTGCTGGTGTTCAAGAGGGCTTCAGTCCGACATCTGTAAGCATAGTGGTTTTTTTTTGTTTGTTTGTTTTAATTTCCTCTAAACAGTTTGGGGTTAATACACCTGAAATCCCACATGTGGTAACTGGCAGCGTCACCAAAAGCGTGGGCTCTCTCTCCTTTACACAACGAGACAAACACGTGTCTCACTCATTCAAACCACAAAAGTTATCAGGCTGTTTCCTGGTTGTGGACAAGACGCAGATACGTCCTCATTTCCTGTAACTTGTTTGAGATGTTGTGATGTGAAGGGGGTTAAAGCGCTGGGGAGGAGGACGAAGAGGAGGAGGAGGAGGAAGAAGAGCAGGGCGTAGAGTGCTTCTGGTAAAGGGAAATGGAGCGAGGTGCAGAAGGGGTTTCCCCAGCATGAATATGTGTAGCAGGGGTTAGGCAGCAATAAAGTAGATGACCAGAGTTAAAACTGATGTCACTCATGACATAAATGATGGTGTTTTGGTGAGTTGACAAGCTACAAACAAACCACCACATACAAGCTATAACAGTACCTGGCTACAACAGATGTGTGTTTTCTTCAGCCCACTGGCGTCTGTAGGTCTGCAGGATTTTACTTTGAGTGTGAAAAACAAACTGCTGCCAGTGACAACATCATCCGTGGTTGTCAAAATATAGACTAGCTGCTCTATTGTCATTACCCCCGTGTCTCTGTGCTTGTGATTGTTCATTGGTGTGTATTATAGTGCTGTTTTTTGTAAGAATCCATTTGAATGTCAGACCTTTAACAACATTTTAGATAAAGTCAAGAAAATTTGCATTTGACTATGTCAGTGAAAGTTTCCACAAACATGTGTAAACACAAGATTTCATTTGTAGGAGCAGCGTCTACTCATCATCCTCAGTAACTGCCAATACCTGGAAAGACACACCTTCCTGAACCTGGTTGATCACTTTGAGAAACATGGCTTCACTGGGACAGAGAAGATCACACGGGTCAGTGTCACAATCTACATTTCAAATGTGCTGCTGTGCTTTTAAATAAATGTAAGGACTGTGGGTGGAGAACTGAAGTCTGTCTGTTGATGAGAAGTGTGTTGGGGGGTGTGGTGTCATTAAGACCTGTCTGATATGGTAACCGTCCCTTTCTCTCTTCTGAGCACAGATAGGACTTTTTTTTTTTTTTTTTTTTTTTAATTAAAGGTCATTGTCGTGGAAGCTCAGTTCCACATTTTCAGCCCTTTCTCTGCTTCACACACACACACACAGACACACTCTCACAGCTGCACACAATGACTAATGGCTGAATCACAAAGCAAAGTGTTCGGTTACTTTTCCAGTAAAAACAGTTGAACATCACTTTCTTTGAAAGTTCGATTTAGTTTTCTTCTTATATCTCATTAATATTTGCAAAGCATGATATGAGAGCTAAGGTTGTAATGAAATGAAGGCTGTGAAAAAAACTTTGAAACATTATAATTCCCCCATCATGCATCTACCGTACAGCTGTGTGGTACAGTTGTCCCTTTTACACATGGACCCTGCAAATAATTAGCCAAAAATCGTACTCAAGTAAAAGTAGCGGTACTTCAAAATAATATTACTGAAGTTGAAGTAGAAAGTAGTCATCCAAAAAAATCACTAAAGTAGGAGTAAAAAAAGTAATCAGTGAAAAGACTACTCAGGTACTGAGTAACTGAATGTAATGTTTGATTTATTTTTTCAAAAATGTTCAATCAGACAGACAAAAATATAAAGTAACATACATATTCTGGTACAGTGGTACCTTGGCTTACACATTCAATTTGTTTCACGATTAAGCTGTTACCGCAGATTATTCAACTACAAAACTACAAAACAAAATCCCTGCTTCCCCATACGTCACTCGAGGATTACCCACGATCCACCTTCTTGAAGGTACAGGCTTGTAACACAGGTAAATTGAAGGAGTGAGACGTGGGATACTGGGCGGATGTTGTGATGTTCACAGTGCCAACTAGTGGCAGGCGGCGTATCTGCAAAACTCGTAAGTTGGTGCACTCGCAAGTCAAGGTACCACTGTACATCTAAATAAAAAGTAACAACTCCAGTGTAGCCCACTGCAGTAGAGTAAGAGTAGTTTCTTCTTCGCATATCTACTCAAGTAAAAGTTAAAAGCATGGTGCAGTAAAACTACTCTCAGAAGTACATTTTTTTCAAAAAGTTACAAAATTAAATGTAACGGAGTAAACGTAACTCATTACTACCCATCTCTGGACCTCACACATCACATTTTAGATGTTCTACACTTCACACTTCTCTTTTCTTAACGTAAAGCTGTCATCCCTGTTAGTGGACACTCTTTTCTAATCCTGTTGTCTTTGTTCATGAACACTCTACTCTTCCCCCAAGTAGTAGTAAAATCACAATACATCAATTCATATATTATTATCACTACTTTCTGTTCAAAGACAATGCTTACTTTTTATACCTATCACAATCTAATAATCCTAAATACCTAAATTAAAAATGCAAACCAAAAGTTGGGGTGTCAGGAGGTTATATTTAAACTCTGATGTTAAAATATTAAAATCTTCCCTTGTATGGTGCCACTAAAGCAGATACATTTCTCATTAGAGATGTAGGGAAAAGCTTTGCAATCATTGGTAATATTTATTTATTGACGTCGATTGTGATTTGAAGCTAAACAAATTAAACCATCCAATTGGATCATAGTTTAAAAGAAAATGCATCTTTTTTATAGTAATAAGGGCAAAAAAGACAAGAACCAAATAGAACAGCAGCAATTTTGATAAATAATACTTGAGATTTTTTTTCTTCTTTCCCTTGAAAACTGTTAGTAATCAAGATACAGATACAGACATGCAACAGTCAGTAAACATGAAGATATTACAAAATAACAACTACATGAACATCCAGTCAATATATAAAGACTAAAAAGTTGTTAAGCATATTTTAACTCTGGTTGTGGCCTGGATGGTGGCATTGTGAAGAAAGCTGGATATATATGCCGTATATAAAATGTTTCTCTGTGTATAAATGTTTGTTATAATGATGGATGGATTGGTGGTAACATGTTGTGTCCCTCACTTGCCAGGTGAGTGCGGATGCCGTACGTGAGCTGGATAGAAAACTCTTTGACGCCTACATCGAGAGGCGAGCAGACCCGATCGCTGGCTCCCTTGAGCCCGGCATCTATGCTGGATATTTTGACTGGAGAGACTGCCAAACACCTACAGGTATGATGCAGCGCAGCCTGACTGTGGGTGCTTTAACCACTTATCTTGTGCTGATAAAAAACAGGCACTTATGCCTGATGGGGGAAATTACCAGCAGCAACCACTGACTGACCCGCAAAATATCACAAATTAGTCCCCAATAGTCCTGTGGGATGAGAACTCGGCGTCTCTGGTCTGATCTGTAGACTTGTGGTTCACATGTGTCATGTGTAAAGTACGGCTCTTTGATGGCTTACTGTAAACACCAGTGACTTCACTCTGTCAGGCCCCCATGAAGCTCTCACGGTCTTTGTGTTGCGCTGTGGGTGTGCAGCAACAACGGTGTGTGTCTAGTTTGACTTTTTGCTCACTCCAAACCAGGTGAAACTTAAATGCGAGTGTGTGGTTTAGTTGAACACAGGATGTGAGGCAACATGTCAGAGTGTGTGAGCTGTTCAGATGGGCAGCAGTATCTGCATGGTATTAAAAGCTCATCTCGATCAAAAGTTTGATCCTTATTACAGGTTTGTCGCTGCCTCCGTGGGTCTGTGTTTTAGCCACATGTGAAAGAGGAACATTTTGGACACCAAACCACAGTTCAAGGATATGATACTTTCACTTGTTGCACTCGATGTGTGCGACTCATGTTGGTGTGTGGGGTGCTGTTTCACTGTTAGAGTTCACTAAATGTTATATTTTAAACTTTTAAACCAGGCAGCACATTAACTCAGGCCTTTGCTGCCTCTTATTTTCCTAATGGATGATTATCGGCACACACACATGGCCTCACAGCCGCACAGGTGCAGGTTTTTGCTCCTTTATAATTGCAGCAGTAACGTTCTTGCTTAGTTACATTCCTGTTAAATCTTAAAAACACAACACCTGATGAGACAGTCATCATTTACATTCACCTTCTGTCATTGGCATTGCCAGAACATTGTCTTAGTCCTGTTATTGTATTTCTTTAGCCCCCAAAGACACATTGAGGAACCATTTTTAATGGTTTCAAGGTTTAAATAAAAGAAGAAAACTTTGCAACATCAGTTATAAACAGATTGTTTAATGCTGCAATGATGTACTAGTGAGTAGGTCATAACTAAAATGAATTAAACAGTAGTAAAACAAGAGAAGAACAATTGTTAAAACGTAAACAAAAGTAAGTAAAAGGTTCAAATTAAAAATGACAGCTAATCTTCTTTGCTATAAATAAATCAAACATGGCTGTTTTTGGTCCTGAGCTTCTTCTAATTCCAGTGGTTTTGATGTAGCCACAGAAACTCTTGTGTATTGGGTTTGTTATAGTGTCACATGTTTCTATGCCAGTGCTGATACCATTTCTGACTTCAGGTACCACATGTAGCACTTAAGCTTGTTCTGTTGTGTGCCGTAAACCCTGAACGCATGAATTTAAATGTTGTATAAAAATGATTTCCCCTCAGTGTTTCCATTGATTATGTTGGGTGTCTTCTTTATGAAGCGCTTTGTAAACTCGTTTTGTGCCATAAAACTAAAGTTTATTATTATTGAGTTTATTACACATTAGATTCACACCCCAGATTAGAAATCCAAGGTTCTGTATCTTCACTGTTTATTCTTTCTGTGTCATTCATCAGTTTGCAAATGTCAACTGGTACACAATGTTGCAGCTATAGACTGTAAAAAAAATAAATAAATAATGGATGTAGCCAAATGAGGCCAATGCAGAAGTGCAAAAAAAAGTTCAAGACACAGAATCAAAATTGGCTCCAAAAACAGTCAGTTTCAATCATGAAATACTCAGTCAGTACATTTTTTCTACAAGTCATTCTAATGTCATTACATAAAGTCAACTCCTTTTTATTAGTTGTCCATCTGAAAGTCATCTCATCATTAAGGAGATATTAGGTTTCAAAAAGAGTAAGATTCCCGGGTGTTGTTATTTTGTTTGGCCGCTCTCATCTCCAATGATTTACAGGTGGTTTAGATTCTCATTCACTGGTAAACTTGAGTCTGATCCAAAATTGAACAGTGTCCTCAGGTTCAAGGGTCAGACCCACCTCCTCACTCCTCCCTTCATATCCAAGTGTGGTCATTCCTTTCTCCAAAACAACAACATTGGACCTGTCAGACCCTGTGACTCAACACGTTTACTGTTATTTCAATTAGAACAGATTGGTTATAAGTAACGGACAACAGTTACTAACGTACAGAAGATGAAAGGATTTTGGTGGCCAGAGTCCAATGATGTCACCATCGAAGGCAGGAAATATGACAGGAACCCAGAGTCTGATCACTGGTGGTGGTGGTTGATGACTGGTTAGTGGAGACTTTGTAAGAGACTCTGGATGACCAGGGAGATGGGGAGCTAGAGAAGTTGTATGAAAGACAGTCTGAAAGGCAGAATGACAGAACAGTGATGAGTTTTTTAAAGAACCAGGGACAAGTGTTGATTGGCTCGGAGAAGGCAAGAAAGAAGGTCATCGGCCTTGTGAAGTTGATGAAGAATGGTGATGGATTGACAGTGTGGGAAAACAGAAGTGGCTTGAAATGAAATGAATGAAGATTGTAGAGCAGGTTAAATAACCCATAAACCCAGATATACATGTTGATAGATAGACATGAGGGAACAGATCTTCAAAAGCTTCATTCCATGTTCCTAATTTTTAAAATGCTATTTCTCTGCTTGGATATTTTTTTACTTTGAGTATTCCTCCTCCACAGGTGTAAGAAACTACCTGAAGGAAGCTCTGGTCAACATCATCGCAGTTCACGCTGAGGTACACACTCCTTAAACATTTCTGACACACTTGTCTTGTTCTCATCTTCATCACTCCTTTGTTTTCTGTGTCAGGTCTTTACAGTCTCCAAAGATCTGGTCCCTCGAGTTTTGTCTAAAATTGTGGAGTCAGTTGCGGACGAGATGTGTCGCCTCATGCAGTGTGTGTCCTCCTTCAGCAAAAACGGAGCTCTGCAGGTACACATTGACACGCACATACACACAGTCACACTCATAATAAGACCCTGACTCATAAGTTGACCCCGCTTGCATAGGGGGGATTCACCTGTTGTTTCTGATAAGATTTCAGCTCGAGCTACCAACTGCTGTCAGTTGGCAATTTGATTTCATCTTTTGTCTTTTTTTTTTTGTACACCCCGACTCTTCTCCCCCCCCGTCCCCACCCGTCCCCACCCTGCATCACGTTCAGGCTCGACTTGAACTCTGTGCTCTCAGGGATGCCATAGCCACATACCTAAACGGTGACAGCAAGTAAGTACAATACACACACATACACACACACATAGTGGCAAAAGACGGGAACTCACACACACATGTGCCCAGTGATTTATGGTAGCAAATGTCACGGACATAAATCTTTGCAGTCGCACATCCCTTGCTACAGTCTCTATTTATGTTGGTTGGTGGGTTCTGGAAAGGAAGTGAAAGTAATCTGGTTCTGTTGTGTGCATGCACTGTGGTGTGTGCATGCGTGTAGGACAGTGGTTGAATACACACATGGACTCACCCCGAACTGTATTTTCTGGTTTTTCAGTGTTAATAAATTTTAACGTTTTAACTGAGCGTCTGTCTTTTTTTTTTCTTCTTCTTGTTTTTTCAGTGCCAGTTTCAAACTGGCCTTGGACGCCCTGCCTCAGTTGCACAGCGGCGCCGATAAGAAGTGAGTGTGACTCTGGCACATGCTGCTCATTGAAGTGATTGTGACCTTTTGATTTTTTTTTTATATGATTCATGTGGGTTTTTATCTCTATACCTCCAGATTACTGGAAGAGCTGCTGAACAAGTTCAAGAGCAGCATGCAGCTCCAGCTCACCTGCTTCCAGCCGTCCACTGTCCAGCCTGTCAAGAGATAATCTCAATCCACTCCATGTACCGCTATACACTGCACTGTCTGTCTCTTATCTATGTGCAATGATCTTTTCCGTTCTTTTATTTGTTTACTCATCATTTTCTTTTCTTTCGGTGTCACTTTCAATTTCTGCTTTACTATAGTAAAACTGTCTCCTCATCTAATCTTGAAGACACTAAATGACTTGATTTCATTGTTACTGTGCAGGACAGCCCCAGTTGAGTCTGTTATGCTAATCATAACAGACTCAACTGGAGAAAGTTCTGGACCTGGACTCTCCATTCAGACTGAAGCACGTGTCCTAATCACTTAGAGAAATTGTTGAAGGTATAAACTGCACCATTTGTACTGCCAAATAAACAGAGGTGAATTAACTGTGAAAAGTTCATGTTTTCATTTGGTCATTCTGTCAACTCGCTGTCCTCTTACTCCCTGGTCATGTGGTCTTCATCAGAAACTGTACTGTAAAGACCTAGAACTTGAAAGTGTCAGATCTTTCTCATTCATGTTTGCTTTAAAGTTGAGTGTGGCCGTCCAGTCTTGATTTAGTTTGTCTGCATCTTGGTGCTTGGCACAGAAATGGTGTGAGTTACTTCAAACATGAAACCTTTCCCAGTGTTGTTCTTAACTTCTAAGGTATAATGTTGGGGCTGTGAATTAAAACTTTGAGAAATTGTACCTCCACCAAAGACACTCAGATTTCTCAGTATCTGGATCCAGATTTGCAACAGACTTCCCCTGATTGGTTGATTGGCTGACACAGTCCTTCCCAAAACAACCACTTAATCCTTGACTCTTAGACTTCCCATCAGATTTTCTGAAATCCAATCATCCATTAGGAATCTCGTGAACAAACCAAACATAACCAAACATAAAACACGGTCCTCCTTGGTAAAGTTATGTGATTTCTCTTAGTTATGGAAATACTGTTGAATCTAGGGCAACAGGACTTAGTTGAAGGTCCTTGAAGACACTATATATTTTGTCCATAAGACTTTTTATGAGAAAACATCTTCAAGAATCTACAACCAGAGGGAAGTAGAATAGGTCAGTGATAACTATGACCATCCTATATGTATCTAACTTAAAATGAAAACTGTTGTAACAATGCATCAATTTGATTATATCTGTGTGTTGTATCATGGTGTATTGCCTTGCCTGAAATTCATAACCTAAAAAATATTTGTCAGCGAGATACTTGGCTCTACTGTAGTACATTTAAAGCCTCTGATTGTGTTGTTCTTATACCGTGTTACATTTTATTGCAGGTTAAGTTAAGCAAAATGTTTTTGTCCAAGGTGCGAGACTGCAGAACCTGCTTGTCACACCAATATTAAACCTAAAGTAACATAAACTCTACATAATATATTAATACTCACTTTCTCTCTGATAAAAACTCTCAAAAATATGAATATTTAAAGCTTCTCAAATGTCAGCTGTCGGATTAGAAATCAGATTGTGATTGGTGTTGCTGATACTGTCTATGTGAAATCTGGTAACTTATGACCATCTAGGCCTTAAACCATTATGCTCGAATGTCCAAAATGAATGCACACAGTTTACAGACAGTTGGATTGTGTGAATGATGTTTCAAATCAGGGAGTCTAGTTATTCATCTCTGGAGCTCCAGCTCAGCAGTTCACACACACTGTCTGGCATGTCAGTGTCTAGATCTCAGGGAGGAGAGTGGCTGCAGGGTGTGTTCTGGGCGTGTGCAGGGTGGGGGCGCTGGGCACGGTGGGGACGGTTACTCAGGCCAGGAAACAGAAGAGTTAGATCCCAGAAGAAGAAGAAAGTGTGATTATGGTCGTGGGTGTAGGGACTTTAGAAAGCGAGCGGTTCAGTTGTGGCAGGTCGAGTCACTCTGGCTGAGACGCGCCCACAGCTCACATGAGAAAGTTTGATGAGACATGAAGGGTTAAGTAAGGACAAGGTGAACTTACTGTTATTTGATAACAGGTGACCCATTAAATTTTACTTCTGAAAGCTATACCTGTACCTTTCAGAAATCATTCAGCTGCGGCTTTCTGTTATTGAGATCTTTTTTTTTTTCTTCTCTGATTTGGTTTCCCATCGACATGTAGGGGAAGGCCACGCAGAGCAGGCAAGAGTTGTTTTGATTCTCTGTGTTTCTAAACTTAGCTCTCTGTCCTCCCACGGATTCATTCACAAAATAAGTTCAAAGCTGAAAACCTTATCCGCTCTCCACCGGCTCTCTGTTTACAGTAACAGAGGTGAGAAAGGGGGAGTTTTTCTTTTGTATTTTATTTTTATTCAGCGGTACTCTGTTCCATTCAGGAGACAAGATGACACGAGCTCCACAAAATAGCCTTTGATCTGCATTTTTCTTCACTGTGAGTGGGTAATTAACAGCACGGTGGATGGAGAAATTTTACACATCAGAGAAAATCTCTCTGATTGTTGAGTATGTTTTACCTGTTTTTGAGACAGATGTGCAGCTGGAATTACAGACACACTCATAATTTCCCACGATTAGTAAAAAACAGATTTTACAAAGGTGTGCTGTGTTTCCATTATGATATCAATTGTTGAAATATTCTACTCTTGTTATGAATGAGAGCATGCTATTGACCTTTATGTTAGTTCATTATTTCTGGCTTGATTTTGATTGTGTTATATTATGGCCGTGTCTATTAAAATGTAACTTTTGAGGATCATAACCTCTAAACTTGGTGATTGTGATTTCTTTTGCATTTTAAGGACAACCCCAGTGATATATGTGTACTTTTCATATCATCAATAAATCCCGCATGAAGAAATATGGCAGCTGAAGTTGGCTGTGGCTGTGGTAGTAGAGCGGGTCGATCCCCAGCTCTGTCTATCTACATGTTAAAGTGTCCTTCAGCAAGATACATGATACAGTCGGAGGATTTGAAGTTCTATCACCACACATACAGTACTTATGGCTCGGTAGCCATTGGTGTGTGAGTGTGTGTGTGAATGGGTGAATGAGTTGCCTTGTAAAGTGCTTTGGGACCTAGCTTAGGTCATGAAAGCGCTATATAAATGTACTCCATTTACCATTTATGTTTGTACAGCATATACATACATACAGCAGGTACATACAGTACGTACACTACATACATACAGCAGGTACATACATACATACAGTACGTACAGTGCCTATATACAGCAGATACACACATACAGCATGTAGAGACATACATACATACAGTACGTACACTACATACATACAGTAGGTACATACATACATACAGTACATACAGTGCCTATATACACCATGTACATACATACATACAGTACGTACAGTGCCTATATACAGCAGATACACACATACAGCATGTAGATACATACATACATACATACATACAGCAGATACACACATACAGCATGTAGAGACATACATACATACAGTACGTACACTACATACATACAGTAGGTACATACATACATACAGTACATACAGTGCCTATATACACCATGTACATACATACATACAGTAGGTACATACATACATACATACAGCAGATACACACATACAGCATGTAGAGACATACATACATACATATAGTACGTACACTACATACATACAGTACATACAGTGCCTATATACACCATGTACATACATACATACAGTAGGTACATACATACATACAGTACATACAGTGCCTATATACACCATGTACATACATACATACAGTAGGTACATACATACAGTACATACATTGTGCACTTACCATGAATTTTATTAGTTGATTCAACTGTAAAACATTTGTTTTTGTGTGTAAATCCCAATAAATTTGTGTTTGCTTTCCTTTTAAAAATAAGATTACTATTATTATTATTATTATTGTTATTATTATTATCCTTATTATTTTTTCCTGTTTTTTAATTAAATCATGTTTTCTGGTACATTCAGTAAATGTGTTCTAAAAACATTGTTCTACTGTGTGAATAATAAGTTCTGCCGCACTGACTCCCAGTGAGATGAAAATAATGTAACACCATTCATTTGTAAACTCTGTCCCGGGCTAAACTTAAAGTTGTGTGTGCTGGCTGTTTCCAATAAATCTCTCATTAGAATGACTGAGTTTGGACTTTCAGTGTAATGTTAAAGGGCTAAAATTTTTCTGGGGTTTATATCAGAACATTTTGATCATTGGATTTTTTTATCTAAAATATTCAGTGCTGTGAAGGTGTTCATTTGGGCCTTGGGAAGTTGCACTAGTTCTTTTTTATTATCTTCTTTGATTTTGAGTTAAAATCCTGAATAAACCTTAAAACCTGCCCCCTGAAGAGATATCATGCTGTGGTTTTCAAAGTAAACTCTGAATTGTTTTTTCTAATGACATCTTCCCAACTCTTCTTCTGAATTATTTTATGGCTGTGATTTTTTTTAATATTTATTTATTTTAAGCAAGAAAAGTTTTCGTGCGGTTTTCTGATTGTCTTCCATGGAAGTGGAAACTTGTCTGTGTGAGTAGAAGCCAGGAAGGCTTTCTCTCCGGCACGGAAAGCGCGGCCAACCTCTTCCTCTGTGTCTCTCTGTCCCCGCCCCCCTGATGTCATCACATTGTTTGCGATAACCAAAGTGTTTGATTAACCAGCCTCATCCTGCATCTGAACCACACTTCCTGTTCAGATACATTATACTGACATTACCCAAGAAGCTCACACAGTTACAAACAGAGCCTGTCACCTCTTACAGTTTCATGTTTTATTTTTTATACAACAAAAATTATCTTATAAAACAAGAACAACTTCAAGCATTCACTTCAACTCTGTCTCATACCTGATACATGGTTTTTAAACTGAAAAAATATATCATGTAGCTGAATTATTTGTTACAAAATTGAGTTGAAAAAGCTTATCTAAAATCAGCTCCCCGAGTTTTTCTCATACAACACAGCCAGGCACAAGACTTCATTCATAATTTACTAAATGGTGTTGATAGTGTCTCCTAGCAACAGAAAATAATGTACAAAAATAAATCTACATAAAGGAGTGGTTTGACATTCTAATGAAATGTGCTCCATCGTTTACTTACACATACTTAGATGAGAAGTGTAACTACAACCAGGAGCTGATTAGCTTAGCTTAGCATAGAGGCTGGAAGCTGATGGAAACTGCTAGCCTGTACAAACATGACAGTCCTGCTTCCAGCATCTGTAATTATAATAACATTTTTAAAATATTAGGTTTTCTAAAAGATTAAACACATTTTAAAACTTGCAGCTTGCACCTTGACAGGGAATCTAAAGGCCTTACTGTTTAATGAGTGTGAGCAATCAGAGGGAGTCCAGGAAGTCACACTTCTTTACTTTGTTGTACTGTCTTAGCTTTGCTAGCCTAACAGAATATCTGTTTCCAGTGTCCAGCTAGCTGTTTCTGTTTCCAGTCTTTATGCTAAGCTGAGCTAACCAGCCTCCGGTTACAGCCTTACATGTAAAGGACAGATTTGTATGGTCTTATCTAACAATTAACAAGTAATTACATCAGCGCATTTTGCAACATGTGGCACTATTTAAGGCACAAAAATTCTTCTCACAGTTTTCTATAGTACAATCACCTCCGCTGTCAGTTTCATTTGCATAGTAAGTATGGAAAATATTCATTGTGCCCTTAAAAAAAACAACACTGCAACTTTACTTTCAGCCACATGCTCACAGACAAACACACAGCGCAAACAGTGGGCTGATTCAATGTCCATGATTTTAGGTGTAATTCTGTCCAAGTTTGTCCCGGGTTCATCTCAGAGTTTACTGTCCTGCTGCATCGGGGAAGTTTTCAACAGTCACTTGAACCCAGCACAGTTCACTCCTGTAGGCTGCTGCTGTGGTGGTGTGTGATGGCCCTCTGGTAGTCCTCAGAGGTGTTTATGTGGTCCGTGACCCCCGGGTGCTCGTAGCTGCGGTAGTAGTGGCCGCTCGACTGCTGGGCGTAGTACAGGGCGAACTGCCGGGCAAACAGGGGCTCCACCTGCAGCACAGGAAGTTCCCAGAAGTCAGCAAAAACACTATATCTGACACCATTTTATACTCAAGATGCTTCCAACTGTGGTTTGGAAAGTGAAAAATAACACTTGAAAGTAACAAACTGGTCTGTTAAAGAGAGATTTGGTTAAAAAAATTAACTAATTTCAGTCGCATGATGACTGGTTTTTCTCATCACATCATCTATACTGACAATTTAGCAAACTCCATGTGTTAAGAAGTCGTTAATATGTGGTTGAAAGCTGTAGAAACATTAGCAAGTCTTTCAGGCAGACTACTGTTTCTGAGGTCGAGAATTGACTTTAATTCTCAGTGTACAGAACGAGTTGCCAGTAAAATCTTAAAATGCATCTTTTTGTCTTAATTTCCTCCTCTTCATCCAGATGAAAAATATATTACACTTGTATTTATATTATCATAACTTCTTGTTGCTCTGTGTGAAAAATTGATCTTTGAAACAGTAATCAGTGAAATAAGCTATGCAGTACGGTACAGGGGCTGTGTACCAGTAAAGCTAAGACAGCAACCTCCAATCACCTCTAATGCTCATTGTTATTGTTCATTTGAACTCTCTGTACAAGTGTTGTCATGAATCTTAATTTATGTAGACTTTCTTGAGATATTTTTAGATTAAATTTTTAGACCCTTTGACAATCAACTAATTTAATTATCGCTGCACCACAGCAGTTTGAGAATGACTGTAAGTAGTGTTGACTAAATCAACATTTCATTTTAACATCAGAAAACAGAAGTAAATGAGGAGCATACTGTGAGTTCTGCTTTGTTAAAGCACAGTTCAGGTGGCAACAGAAAGCAGGAGACAAATTAACTGTTGTAACTGTCAGTGTGTGTCCTGTTGTTGACTCGATGTTGCACAGTTTACATGTTTGGCAACAACACAACAAAAAAGGGATTTAACTGTTGATGTGTTTCACTGCAGAGACAACTTTTTGCTATTTCAGCTGTTTATGCTTTGATTTCTGTAACTGGTTTCATAAATCACAGAACCAGTGCAGCATCAGCAACGGATGGTGGATGGTTTACTTGAACATCAGCTGCGTGGTTGGTTTTGGTTTTTATCTTCCCAAGTTGAAACTCTGTCAAAAATCCCATCATCTGAAGCTAAAAGAGCTCATTTGAATCTCAGATTATCCATTTTCACTTCATATTGCTATTGCTCCACAAATCAAAGATGTGGGCGGTGAACCTCTTGAAGCAGACTGGTGCTGAATCTCAGCAAGACTTATGTAGAAACTAAATTTAGTTTTGAAACACTGCAAAACATTATGACTATGAAGATGCTCCTACAGACTTTCAAATCCTCGCTTTTAACTTTCATATCCTACTTTTTGTACTTTTCAAACTCTACTTGAAAGTTTCAGCACTTAACTTTTCAACCTCTTGATTTTAAGAAGTGTTGTGCTAATTTTGTCACAGACCAGGTTTCATTGAAGTCCAGTGCAAACTGACATAAATGAAAGTAAGCTGAATGTGCCTGGAGAGTTGATGAACCAGTAACTAAACATCAGTGCAGCAGTCACCTGGACAGTGAGTGTCCGTCTTTGTCTCTGTGGGTCGAGACACTCATCTCCGAAACTCAGCAGGACCTGGAAACGAGAAGGCGGTCGACCGTGGAACCCGTAACTCTGGATCTCTGATTGCCAGGAAAACAGACAAGAACACATCATTACTACCTTTGATATATAAAATACTTGAGAAGTGGGGAAATGATTTCAACAGAATTTCTTTTGAGGTGGCGTGACATTTGGGGTGAATCGGATGGAAAGTCCTGCTCACACCATCTATGCAAATACAATTAGCTGTCAAGGCTTTGTCACAGCTGGGGCTTTGATGACATGTGGGCGGGGATGAGGTGGCTGTGTAGAAAGTCATGTGACTGTCAGTTCATCGTGAAATATTACTTTAAGAACTTTTTGGTTGCCACAGATGTTAAATGAGAGGAGTTATGTTGTTAGATGGCATAAAATGACTTACAGTAAATGAGTGGGTATTGACTGAAACTGAGCAATGTTGTAGATTAGTTTATTTAATTTTGGCCATGTGCTATAATGCTGTGTTTCTGATATAAATAAAAATGTTTTATTTAGTTGACAGTCTTGTTGACCTTATGTTTAAACAGCAGTACACAATTAAGAAGTGTGGCTTCTTTGGTCCATAAATGAAGAGTTTTGCAGGGAAAATGTTATGAATTTGTAGAGGTATTAGCCAGACCTGCTTGATTGACAACCCCCCCCCCCCAAAAAAACCCCAAAAACAAATGTATTTCTGCCCCTCTGTGAGATGTAGACCAGATACATCTGTACATCATATTGGTAAAGACAAAGCAGCAGAAACGTGTTGTGTGTGCATTGATTTTGCAGAAACCTGATACTCATACTCACTTATCAAGAGTCCTAAACCTTTGGCCCCGTCAACCTAATTATCTTAGTAATCAGTCTCAGTGCATTAGGTTTGATGGTCTATGGTCTGATATTGTTTCTCTCCACAAGGAGGGACCACACAGTTCTGTATTAGGTCCCATTGTATTTAGTATTCACGTGAATAATTTGGGTCAAAATGTGTCAAATGCTAATATCCATCAGCCAAAATGTCAAATATGTTGCTTTAAGTTCCTAAAATGTTAGAACTTGTTGTTTAATATCTATGTAAATTGATTATTTTTGGGTTGTTTTTGGCATTTTATCTGAATCAAATCAGTTATTGGACAGAACAGTGAGGATTTGAAGGACATGCCGTCTCACCTGAGAGGTAGTCCTGTGTGTGCAGCAGTCTGCAGTTGACGTCTCTCTCCAGCTTGTTGAGTTTGTCTGCATACGGTGACAGGCCTCCCTGCCAATACACTCTGCTCTGACACAACCTGTGGGCGTACAGTCCATCAGCGCCCATCCACAGTAACACTCCCTTCTCCAGGGCGGACGGCGGACTCGGGGGACAGTCATCTCCCCTCCTCTGGCTGGACAGGCTGTCCACAGGCAGCGGCACCACCTCCGGACCTGCAGGCGTCTGGTAGTGCTTCTCTGGGGAGCACGGAGTGATGTGGCAGCCCTCCGGACTGGAAGTGGTCACCTCCCTCACCAGGGTGTCTCGTAAATACACCGAGACATGCAGCCGGAAGTCTGGATGGAGGAGAAGAAGAAGGTCG